>CM066034.1:352570504-352665482 GCA_033557465.1 Ichthyophis bannanicus | reverse complement strand
ATGTCCCAGCCATTGCCCTATGCCCTGTGCAGATGCATCCTGGCCAGGCCACCCTGTCCGGGCTATACCCATGGTACCTTGCTCCTCATTATGCACATTGGCAGGCCAATACTGGCAACAGTGCTGGCAGTGTGGGCTGTGGAGGGGGTTTGCAGCCACCACACACTGGATCGACAAGAACACGACACTCCCACACCTATGCCAGCAATTGTGCTACTATAGAGGTTGTTTAGCAGCCCTGGCCACCACATCAGTCCTGGGGCACACGTGCAGGCATGGCTATGGTACGCAAAACCGTTGGGGGTCAATCCCCAGGGTGGTACAACACTGTCAGAGTACAGACCTGAAGTCACACCCCACCTGACATCAGAAAGGTTGCTATGAGGCGCTCAATTCAGCAAACTGTAGCTTAACGTAGGAAATTGCTATCTGCCAGTAATCATAGTCCAACGTTTGATAGCTCGTGTTGGACCGTTATTTCCCAGGGGTAGGGTGGCATTGCCTAAGGTATGCAAGTGCTCGTCTTGGGAGAGGCACGTCAGGGCCAGGTCCTGCATCTCCAGGGGTCATTGGCGAATGGAGCCTGTGGGTGTGGGTGTGTCTGCCCCTGTTGCTGCTGCCTGTACGGAAGAGGTTCCCAACTCCAGTCCTGGTGTGCGAAACAACTTTTTGGGGGTTTCATGCTGTACCTCTGAACAATGCATGAGCTATAGCTGCATACCGAGGGAGGGGTGCATAGATATGGCAGCAAAGGCATCTTGATTAGAGGGCAGCAATGGAACCTGAATGGTGTTTGGCCCTCCAGGAATGAATTTGGGAGACTCTGCTCTAGGTAATGCACCTGTTTATGGAGTCTGTGCTCGGTAGGGTAACAGGTAGGTGTTTTGGGCAGGTTGACGTTCATCTGCAATAAAGGTCTCTGTCTGTATTAGCAGGTTGTAGTAGGGGGTAAAAAATGGGGACTGGGTTGGCAGCGCACCCATAGCGGGGAGTTGAACCTGTGACCTTCAACCCCCAAACACACATGGCTGTGTGAACTGCACCACAGTGTATGCCATAGAGACAGTGTCCATTCCCTGTTGATACCATGACTGTTGGTCCGGCAGGGCCTGTCTGTTGACAGTGCATGGCACCCACCTACACAGGGCTAGGCACATGGTCTGCTCTGGGCATGCTGCCACTGCCCCCCTCCACCCACCAGTACCCCTCTGCCACCATGCTTGACATGCCCTTCTGCTGGTAGTGCTGGTGCGTGTGGTCAGTCCGCAAGCCATCCAGTGTGCCAGGTAGGCGGCGGCCTAGGGTGCGTTGGTGTCTGGGGTAGGGGTGCCGGCATAGGGCGTCAACGCTTCCCCCCAACCACCGCCTGCCTAATGGTTCTGTGCACGTGGACGGGTACCTGAGGGGGTAATATACCCTGGGGACACTGTGATAAACACTCTAGTGCCCAATGTCGGGCCCTCCATCAGTTGCTCTCTGGCTGACCGGTACAGTTTTAGCATTCCTACGTGCCACCTAAGGCATCTGCCTAGTCCGCACTGGGCCCCAGCTGCACCACAGCATGTGCCGCCTGGAGCCCCTCCGTATCCCTCTTTCCCAGCATCTGTCCAGTTTGCCTCCATTCCGAGCATGCCCCCCTGCTGGTTTGTGGAAATTGTGCATGCCATAGGTAACCTGTCCAATGGAGAGGGAAACCATGATGAGCGCAATTGCCCACTGTTCGGGATCAGGCACCTTGTATGGGGATGGAGGTTAGACGGGCGTCTGAACATTCATATTCTTTTTTTGGATGGAAGCTTTCTCGGGGAGTGCTTTTTGATGTTTCCCATTAATATCAACTATTGCCCCATGCTTGATTACTGTTTTTTTTTATTCTGTTGGCGTCATTGTTTTCACTGTTTATTTGCATCTTACGTTCTTGTGCACAGGTATAACAATTATCACTTTTTTGTAGGTTTCCCTGGTTTTGCTGTACATTGCTGACAGAAAATGGTTTCCGTTACCTTTTTAAATCAGCTCTACACGCGAGGTTTTCGCACGGGCGTTAGTTTGGGCCTCGGGGATTTTCACATCGGTAGTGTGAGGGGAGCCCATATCCTCCCACTCTCCACCCATGATGACCCTCTTCTCTCCTGCCCCTGGGGAGCCCTAATCCGCCCTACGGGTATCCCTTCCCGCCTTTCAGCGCTCGTTTGCGCAGCAGTGCGCATTACTCGCGCGATATGGTACCTGTGCAACTTAAAAAGCGCCATAATCTGCGCGATAAGGTACTGAGTTATCGACGATAACGTCGGCATGAAGACGCATTTAGGACGGTTTTAGTAAACATACCCCTAAATGTGGCTTGTGATAAGGTAAACCACTTTGAATGTAAGAAAGGCGGGTGGGGTGGTATATGAAACTGTTGTTAATACATAATAAAAATTATCTGGAAGTTACTTGTGCAGGAGGGAAGGTTCCCTTTTTGGTAAATTAAGATGAGAGCGGGAGTACAGGAGTGAAGTTTAGTAGAATAAATTTCTGACACGAGAAAAAAGGAGTAACAGGTGCTTAAGTGCTTGTGAAAAATTCCAGTGGAGAAACAGCTGGGAAAGAAAATTGCGTTGTATATATTTGGAATAAAATGATAAAGCAGTTAACCTACTTGTAATATACGAGTAGTTTACATAGTAGTTAATATCGCCTTCTGCCAGTTGTTGTTGGTACTGTTTTTTCAGTTTTTTTTTTTTTCAATGGACCATAAATTCTGTAGGTAAAACCTTTGATTCAGAACATCAAATACCGGATAGACCTCAGTTATTTTGAGAAGGGAAAAAGCAGTAGTAGCGTAGTTTTGGGAAGTGCCCATAAGCCTCCCAGTGTATTGGCTTCTATTCAAAGAACCCGCTGAAGTTTCCCAAGAGTAGGAGCCTGAAAGACTGCATTGTTGTCAAGGGCTGGGACCCATGTACAGCAGGGGGGCTATACACCTGTCCTTCAAGCATAAAAGAGTATAACGGAAGGACAAGTAGAGGTGGGTGCATACCGGTATGGTCCTATTCTTCCCACACAAGAGGAAATGATGTATAAATGATAGACTACCTAGGACTGCCCAGCTTCTTCTGTTGAACAGAGCACTCATGAGAGGGAAGGAAATCAGAGTTAATACTGTCCCTTCTGGTTAAAACTGCAACCATTGTCTAGGAAATGACGTATAAGAAATTGCCAATAGATTTTTTTTCAGGGTAGAGGTATTCTTATAGGTACTACAGTACTAATCTCTCCCAGCAGCAGTAATTGCTGATTCTAGGAAAACGTCCCAAATATGGTACAGCACCGGTGGTCTTACAATGGAAGTGAATGATAGAGAGATGACTGTACGGGCGGACTAAAGATACACTATTCCTTCCAGCAATTCCAGTAGTGGCAAGGCTAACCAATGGGGGGTAATTATCCTCAATAAGAAGGCCCAATTAATGACGTACTCCTTGAACTGCCTTGCTTGTACTGGAATTACTTGAAGTAAGAATAAGTACCTTCTATGGGAATGTGGAATCATGGGATTTTTAAACTAAAATAATAAAAGGATTCATATAGAAGCAGGTGAGATGAATGCAATAAAAAATGACAGAGGATTTATTGTGTCTCACTGTCTTTATGATTAGATTGGTACATAATTGGAGAACAGTAGATTGGTTTCCCACGGTTGGCTAGGTTTGCTCTTCTTGTTGAAAGAGTTGTTTTTAAACTGGGGCATTTTTGCATTAAGGAAAAGGGTTAAGAAGTAAATTCTCCTGTAACAAACCTTCATAGGTAAATAAGCATGGACTGGACTTTGGAGACAACAGCAACCATGAAATCATTATTTTGAAGCAATTCAAAGCTTCCATAGATTTGCCCTTGAGAGTGAATAGGGCAGTTGGTAGGAATTTTAAATTTTAGTTTATATTTCAAATTGGAGTATTTAGTAATTATTATCGGTTGTAGAAACATTTATGTTCTTCTGGTTACATAAGCGCTGTCAGTCAATGTACTGTAGCTAACTGAAGATTTTGTGTTCATTTCTGGAGAATATATTACTGGACCTGGGATTAAAACCACTGTGAAGCAGGGCATAAGGCCGGTATGACTAACCTGGCCTAATACCAAATAAATGCCCCATCTTCTGCGACTACATAGGCTATTTATTTATTTATTTAACATGTATTGCTATTACCTGGTTCTTATTCCTAAAATCAAGGCGGTGTCACAACAATACAATCCAAAAGTAGTGGAGGTGATAATTCATGCAGGTGAAAGAATTGTATAATTTGGTTAAGTGTGGGGGGAAGTGTATATAGATTCGGTTGTGGAAACTATGTACAGTGTGCGCTAAGGTACAGCAATTGGGCTATTTATACAAGGTAATATACAATTAGGGCTTAAGATAAATCCTGTTGTCGTTATACAATTTCTCATCAATGGTTGTAAGGTGTGGGCTACGTGGTTCTTGTTGATTAAGTGGACATGTCCATAGTATTCTATGAACAGTATTGTCTTCAGCATGTTATGCGGAAGTCCTTTGAGGTCCGTTGTCGATCTCAGTTCGTCTGGGAGGGAGTTCCAAATCTGTGGGGCAAGCCAGGGAAGAGAGCTCTCTCCTGGTGGTATACCGTTCGTGTTTTTCTGAAGTATCTCGGGTGTTGTGACTACTGTTGGAGGTTCTTTCTTCTTGGGCGAGTGCTGGTGTCTGGATTGAATGAGGTGTGTGCAGGCTGTTGGCTGGGAATTGTGGTTGTTTGATTTTGGAATATGTGTATTTATTGTTTGTATTTGATGCGTGAGGCTGGATTGGGAGCCAGTGTAGGGTCTTTGAGAACCGGGGTGGTAATGTGCTTCATGTCTCGTGAGCCAGATATAATTGCGGGGGGCTGCAGTGTTTTGGGCTAGTTGAAGAGGGGTTGTTAGTGGTTTGTTTTGGTAGGCCAAGGTAGATGAGGGGGGGTTGCAGAAGTCCAGTAATGGAGTGATGAGTGCCTTGGCATACGGTACGGAAAGTGTTCTGTGGCGAGGAGGGGGTTTAAGTCTTCTGATGATTCTCAATTCTGTGGTAGCGTTCTTGATTGTTGGTTTACCGTGTTGTCTTGAAGATTCAGTTTGTTGTACAGGGTTACTCCAAGATATTTTACTTCCTATTTCATTGGGTATGGTTGTGTCTGCCTACTCTGATGTTCCCGGTGGGTGGATGAAGTCTGGGTTGCGTAGTGATTATTAGTGCTCAGTCTGGCTGTTAGTTGATTGAGAGGTTGATGTCCTTACACCAGTTGTTCATTTGTGTTAGGCAGAGTGGTTATGTTATTTTATTGTAGTCTGGGTTGTCAATTGAGATAGGTGGGTATCATCAATATTTACCCTCAAGAATTTCATGTTTTAGAAAGGTTATCTGAAGCCACTTTGACCTAGACTGGATTTAAATGGTTTATATTGCAGCTATATTGCCTTAATAAGGAGACATAACTACTTCTAAAACACTGTAGCACCCAAAGATGGAGGTTCTCAAATGCTTGTCAATGAAAGCCAACATGGATGATGGTGTGGTTTTGAAAAATCCTGAACCCAGACAACCCACCAGTATTGATTTAGTATATGGTGTGATTATGATTTTGTCCAAATTGGCTGCAGTCCTGTGATGATCCTAGACACTTCCTGTTTTCTCATACTTCTGTTGACTTTGCTAAATGAGATGCCAGGTAACAGGAAAATATATGAGTACTTGAAAAAAAAAAGGAGGTTAATGAGGAGAGAGAGAGAGACATTGGGGTGATTGTCTGGGGAATGGGGACAAGAGGACAGACACACAGGGTCTGATGGACTGGGCGGGGGGGGGGGAAAATAACACTGAGTGATGGATGGTAGGGGCAGAGATTAGAGAGAGATAGAGAGACACTGGAGAGGACTATGCGAGAGAGAGAGAGATACTGGATGATGGCTGGGGGAGGGGGGTGCTATGAAAGAGAAGAGAGAGAATAGGTGAAGGCAGGATGTGGGAGCTATGGGAGATTTTTGTAACTTCATGTATTGCCAAGGTTATGGTGATATTATGGGAAGCCAAAAAAGGAAGTTGGCTTGGGGACAGCAATTAAGGGTCATCAATGTTCTGCTGACAACATAGTCATTGTGGTTGGTTGAGAGCGGGACGGTGGAGAAGGGTGCTGCCTTCTTTTGGTACTGTGTAATGGTACATTGAGGGCCTGATTTATTAAGCCTTCTGTTTTATATAGAAAATGGGTGAGAACAATAAATCAGGCCTTTTAAAAAAAAAAGCTGCGATAAACCTTTTAGGATATGGGGATGCATTGTGATCGAGGTCTCTGCATCTTGCCTCCTAAATTTTTCAGCTTGCTGTTAATATTTCAAGAAAATGTGGTCAAAGGTTGCGTTCTTGTGGTTGTCCCTTTTATGCTGTGCCAAAGGGAAATAAAGATAATAATCACACAGAGCAGCTGTCTCTAGCCTCCTTTTAATCATCCATTGGTATGTGTACTGTGGGGGA
The DNA here is from genome assembly GCA_033557465.1 of Ichthyophis bannanicus. Classification (NCBI taxonomy): domain Eukaryota; kingdom Metazoa; phylum Chordata; class Amphibia; order Gymnophiona; family Ichthyophiidae; genus Ichthyophis; species Ichthyophis bannanicus. The sequence continues at coordinate 352,658,971 of CM066034.1, read as the reverse complement.
TGGTGCCATTTCCCCAACCTGATGTTGTGGTGCTAACATCCTCATAGCCCTTTGAAGTCACAAAGGCTGGTCAATAGGGATGCCCGAGCTGTGACTTACTACAGGGTACTTGTGTGCATACAGAATAACTGTCCACACAGGGCTGTACCAAGGGATGTGGAGCGGTGTGGCACACAGGGCATTAAGCACAGAAGGGGCACTGATATCATCACTGGGCTTCCAAGAAGCTCAAAAAAAGTGAGTTACTGAACATAGCTGGGTGGAAGGGTCACCAGATTTGTTAGTCACACAGGGTGCATTTCTAGCTTGGTATGGTCCTGTGTCCACAGGCATGGTACAACAGATCCCCATGTACATGACTTCTAGTAAAGGAACTAGGAAATGTAATTGGACATGGACAAACCCTGGCAATGGTTGCCATGTCCTGATGAGTGCAGTATGTAGCTGCAGGGACAAGGTGTGCAACGGCAGACATTGAGTGCATGCTGCTATAAAATGAGGTAGGTATATTACATGCATGCATTTGCATAGGGGACAGATATCACACTAGCCACTTTTGCCCTGCTTAATTCTATGGCTTGTGGTATTGGCAGTGTGCCAGGAGGTGGGGGTGGGGTGGCCAGGTGATCAGGTGAGAGCTGAATGGCATGTGCCCCTGGAGGTAGCATGGCCAGGCACAGCCCTGTTGCTAGGGATGCTGGTATGGACATAGGGTAAAGCCCATGCTATAGTCATGTGCCAGGTTTTGGGTCTCTGTTCAGAATGGGAACACTCATTTGCCAGATTTAAAGGTTGCCTAGGGTATCACTTTCCTGTGGGCTTGATTCAGCAGCTGCCATGATTGCACAGCAAAGGGTCCTAACAGATGTCCATCTTCCCAGGGCCCAGACTTATCAGTGTGTACCTTACCAGCAGGGAGAATGGCCAATGTGCTGTGACTCCATTTACCCTTGTATATAGTGTGTGGGGATCCGAATAAAGAAAATTGGACATAAGATTTTTGTATAGCACAGGCTGCTGTGCACATATGCATTCTGATCACATTGTTCTGGGAGAGATGGCGTAGAGTTGACAATGAATGTTTGTCATGATCACCTGTGAGTAGGAGCAGGGGTTGATATATTATGTGGAAAGGGGGCAAAGGCTGACTGTGTATGTGGAGGGTCTACTAGGCCTGAACCAGCCATATCCCGAGGGTGGCTGAAGATGCTATGGGTAGCTGGCATGCCATACCAAGCATGTCAGTGGCTGAGTGGCCCTATGTGGAGACGTAGATCCCCTGCATTGGGTAATGGATGATGGATATTGACGGTGGAGGTTCACTGCATCCAGTGATGTGCACAGGGCCCACGATCATGGTGATATCATGGTGGCTGTTTCTCTTGATCTCATTGACTATGCTATGCTTCTTTCATTCCTCTCTGATCTTGGTATCAGGGATTCTATTCTCAGTTGGTTTTGCTCCTTCCTATCACAACTCTCTTTTTCTGTCTCCTCGTCTTGTCCGCTGCTCTGTGGTGTACTCGAAGGCTCTGTTTTGGCCCTGCTTCTGTTCAATCTTTTTCTTCTCCTGCTCACCCTTGTCATTCAACAGCATGGTGTTCTGGCTCACTACTACACTGATGACATTCTTCTATTTCACCAAACCTCTCCCATCTCCCCTGACCTCTCTACTCTTAACTCTTGCCTCTCTTCTATTTCCACCTGGCTCAGTGACAACTTCCTCCATCTCAACCTCTCTAAATCTGCAGCTATTTGGCTTACCTTTAACAGCTCACCCCCACTACTTTAGCTCCTTCACGTTCTGGGTCTGCAATCCCCTTGGATGACACTATCGGGTATGTTTACTAAACTCCGGTAATGTTACAATCGTTAAGTTCCCCGGTAGTGTTACGGATGCCCATATAAAGGCATGGGCGTTGCATCGTTATGGCAAGCCGTGTCAGGTAACACGAGTTACAAGACGCCTTAGGCTAACACGCGTTACAAGGCGCCTTATAAGGCACCTTACAAGGCAAATTACAAGGACCTTATAAGGCACATTACAAGGCGCCTTATAAGGTGCCTCATAAAGTGCCTCGTAATGTGCCTTATAAGGTGCCTCATAAGGTGCCTCGTAATGTGCCTCATAAGGTGCCTCGTAAGGCGCCTTATAAGGCACCTCGTAAGACGCCTCGTAAGGCGCCTTATAAGGCACTTTATAGGGCTCCTTAGACTAGGCGCTGTATTAGGCACCCCTGGACAAGGCACCTTAGAAGGCACCCTGGGGAATGAAACCATAGGATAAGGTGGCCTAACAAGGTTACAGTGCCATAGGTTAGTGTGCCCTAAGGGCTGCAAGGTGCTTCAGGATGACATTCATGACCTGTGAGGCATAGAAACAGATGTAGCCCTAACACCAGATAGAGCACCGAGGAAAGGCAATGAACAGGTGAGTGAAGGAGGGAGAGCTTGGGGCTGCTGGACCTGCCATATCTGTGGGCATCCCATGTGGCTGCCAGTACTGATGACAAACATGTTGGGGGCAACTTTACCACAGCACAGGATATTGGCAATGTAAAGTACTGGAAAGACAGTGGGTGGCAGATGATGGGAATACGTGTCCTCCAGTGGAGGCGGATGTGGCAGGATAGTTACAATGATGGGTGGACAGAGGAGTGGTGGTGCCATGTAGATCAGGCACAGGCGAGGCAAGCACGAAGAGGCGCAATACAGGAAAAGGGTAGCAGTGCATGACATGGGGTGGCAGCCTGCACAGGCAGACAGGACTCTACACAACTGACAGACGCACTGAAGGAATGTTGGCAACTGTGGCGAGGGTATTATGGGCTGGCAGCACAGATCTGCAAAAATATGACTGTTACAGGCATGCAAACTATTTGAGTAGAACAGGCATGAAAGGAGGGAACAATGAGGAACTGAACCCATGACTACTGCTGAGAATGTCATTGTACTATCCAGTAGGCTATACCTCCATAGCTTATCTCATAGCAATGGCTGGGTACAGAAGAACTACAGGTCACTGCACAAACTGTCTGCTCTGAGTGCCAGGATAGGGTAACCCCACCAGTACCCATGATGCAATGCACATGCTGAATTGCTGTCTACAGCTGATCACCAAATGGGGTCTGTACCTCTCCAGTACCTCAGCTTGGAAAGACGAACTGACAGTGCGTGATACTGGCACAGAGTAGCTACAGACCATGCCATTGTGCAGGTTCTGTGTTCACCCTGAGGGATAGGATGGGTGCCCAGCACTAGGTCCGCAGAACATGTGGTACTAGAGATAGGTACTGCTGTACATTCTCATCACTATCAGTATGTGATAGGTGTTTCTTGCAATGCATCTGTCGTCACATGTGGTTCTCTGGGACCAGACACCACCCAGTGTTAGGGTCTGTCTACCATGGGCACCTGCTATCAGGGCAGAGGCGTTTCTAGATTTACATGAGGTTTGTGTAGCAGTGACTCAACAGGTCAAAATGGTATACACTATATACCCCAAAGGGCCCACTATCACCCCTTTTTGTAAGTAAGAGAGTGGAGGGAAAGGTGCCTGAGCCCTGCCCTCCAGGGTTACTGGGGCAGACCAGCAGTAACACTGGGGTTAGTTCTGGAAAACCTCAACTGCCTCACACCACAGTCTGCCATTCAACCAGCAGACAGCATAATCAAACTGCACTTGCAGTACCCTACAAAGCCTTCAAACCATGTACAGACTAACTGCAGACAGTCCACTAGCCAGTGCATAGTGTATGGTCACAGAGAAACTATGTACACCAAGCAAGCAGCTCACTGATTGGACCCCAGCACTAGGAACACACAGGTATCACTGGAGGCAGATAGTGTAGAGCACTATGTGGGAGCTTAGACATGCCAGGGTCACTGCTTGGTCAGAGTGAGAGTGTCCTCCCAGCATGACATGCTGTGGCCACCCTGTCCATGCAGGCGGTGGTTGGGCACTACAGTGTCCCAGCCATTGCCCTACACCCTGTGAAGATGCATCCTGGCCAATCTGTCCTGTCTGGGCCATACCCACAATACCTTGCTCCTCATTATGCACATATTCAGGCTAATGCTGGTAACAGTGGGACATTGTGGGCTCAGTGAGGTGTGTGGGCAGCCACAAAACAATGGATAGACATACACACACACACTCCTATTGCAGTATTGTGCAAAACTAGGGGTGGTTGGCAACCTTGCCCACCACATTGCTCCTGATCACAGTGCCGACATTGCTAAACTGTGCAGGAGGTAGAAGTGGTGCTCTGGTGATGACTGCAGCTCTGTGCTGGGGCCAACAGCCTGACTCTCCATGCAGCTTTGGATTGTGGAGCCTGTGTGAGTGGGTGTTTGTACCCCTGTTTGTCATTTCTTTGGGCTTTGCACATGTTGCTGTTGTATCTGCATTGTAGGGTAAAATATAGGGACATGGTCTGCAGGATCCACAGTTGGAACGTGAACCTGCAACCCTCTGCTCTGGGGAACAGTGTCTGTGTGTACTGCACCACACTGTTGCTATAGGTGCACAGCAGTCCCTGGAGCTACCTGTACTTTTTCTCAGCCAGACCTTTTCAGTTGCACTGCACACTACGTACTGGTACAGGGCATGGTCTGGGTCCACTGCAGACAGGTGCCACTGCTCTCTCCAGCACAGACACCCCCCCCCCCCCCGGCCATGCTGACATGCCCATATGCTGTCGGTGCTGGTAGTGAGCAGTCCCAGGCCATCCACTGTGCAGGTAGGCGTCTCCTAGGGGGCGGGGTTTGGGGTGAGGAGGCATACATAGACATCCTCACATCCCCACCATCACCACCTACCAATATTTTGTCCCTTCCACATGGGGGAGGGTTGGCTGGGGGGATGTCAGGTCAGTGCCCTAGCAACTATTGGCTAGGGTGTACCAGGTAGATGTAGGTGGATTGTGTTTGGCCTTGGTCAGCTGCTGTCTTGCTGATTTCCCCTTTCTATGTTCCTATGTGCCACCTGGGCAACAGCCTAGTCCACCCTGTGCCCCTGCTGCCCCCACTACATGTCCTGCCTGCAGCCCCCTATGCTCCATTTGCACCATCGCCATAGTGGCCTTTCATACTTGGGTACTATGCTGCTGCTGCAAATGGATCACTACTATCACTTTTCTTGGGCTCCCTGCCTATGTTGTACATTGCTGACACTTAAATTGTTTCTCCCTCCTGCAAATGTTTATCTAAGGACAGGTTTTCAGTCCCGGTAATGTTCGGCCCTTCATTTCCCCGCGTTAGTGTAAAAGGAGCCTCTCCCGCCCACTCACCGCCCATTGACCCCTTCTCTCCGCCCTTTCTCCACCCTCTGTGGGACTTACTGCGGCCGGTTATGTTAACACGCGTTAATGTTACTTAGCGTGCGTTGACGTAGCTGCTGCTATGTTATCGCAGTTTAGTAAACATTCCTCTATGTGTTATTTAGGTATTATTTTAGACTCCACTTTGTCCTTCTGAGCTCAACTCATCTCTCTTATCCATCAATCTTTCTTCTCGCTTTGGTGGATTTGCTTGTCCCTTTCTTTCTTCCTCATCCCTAACTACCCTTCTGCTTTCACTTGTCATGTCCGGACTAGACTATTGCAACACTATCTTTCTCGGGCTTCATCAGGGTCAACTTTACCATTACAGCTTATTTCATAATAATACCATGCGCATTCTTGTCCAGGCCTCTTACTTTGATCATATTACTCCTCGCCTAGTTTACTCCCATTGGCTTCCTGACAAATACCGACTGCAATTTAAACTCCTCACTCTAGTCCATCACGAACTTCACATTGGCTGCCCCCGTTATCTATCTGATGTCCTGCTATTTCATCCCCTCACTGTGCCCTCCAGAATATACATGCAAATCATCTTTACCTTCCCTCTGCCTCTCAAGTCATTTGGAACTTACTCGATCTTCCGCCTTCTACTTCCTGACCCCATACCTATGGAATTTTCTCCCTTCTGCCCTCCACCTCCAGCCATCTTTGCCCATGTTCAAATTCCTTCTTAAAACCCATCTTTTTTATATAGACTATGACATACAGCCTCCATGATACTGTTCCTCTTCCTACCTTTCTGGTCTCCCCCACTACTCTTTTCTTTTCCACCCTTTCTCTCTTTTCCCCTCCTCCCTGGTTTGAATGTTTTTAACTTTCCTGTTTTAACTGGTTTTCTTTTCCTTTTCTGTCTTTGATTTTGACATTTTGTAAACTGTCCTGCTGCTATTGCGAAGGGCGGTCAATTAAGTTTTAATAAAAATTAATAAACATAAAATGATGACTCAGGACATAGATTTTCCAAAGGCTTCTTTTTTATTATACAGCCTCAAAGAGGCAACCTCAAAGTGCAAAGAATACATGCACAAATGGGTCTGCCTTACTCCTCACATCCACCCTCTTAGCTGGGGTGGCAGGAACACAGATGCATGCCATCAGCTGCTGAAGGACTGCAAGGATGGCATGCATCTCCTTTCTCATGCCCTCCAAATGGCCCAACACAAGGTCCTGAGACCTGGTGACAACTGTAAAGCCCTGCTGCATCTCCAGTTGTATGGAGACAGACCATACAGGCTGGGAAGCCACCTGTGGCAGTGATTCTGCAGCCTGTCTTCCTCCCCCTACTCCCTATCCTTCCTCTTCTTATCCTCCCAAACCTCCCCCTCTGTTTGCACCTTGACCTCCCTTACCTCCCCCTCCTCCTGCATATCCTCATTCCGAGCCCCCAACATGTTCTCCTCTGTCCCCTCTCCCTCCCCATCTGCTATGAGGGCATCACTGTCCCTCTGGATATGTGCATGGTTAAGGCTCCCATGTCTTTGGCCCTTGTCCATCACCCAGCTCCTCCTCAAGGATGATGACCATATCTGAGGACTCCTCTCCCTCCTCCTCAGATGTGGCCACCATCCATACGGCAAGCTGCCTCTGCTGCTTCTGCTGCTCCTGCTGTTACTGGGTTCCATGGTTAGGGACAACTCCTCTTCATCCTCCATGGTTGTGTCTGCAGGCATCCCTGTGGGTAATGGCTTCTGGAGTTCCTGTGATGGTCATAGCGGTGGAGGTGGCAGCAGCAGCTGGGCCCCATAAGCTGGTAGAAGTGATAACAGCGGTATTGGGAACTGGCCCTCAACTGCCAGTGGAGGTAGTGGTGGTGGCAATTGTGATGGGGGGGGCTCATAATATCTGTGACCTTTGCGTAAGGGAAGCCTTATGCATTACTCTCGTTATTGCTCCTCACCACCTGCCATCACTATATTTCACACAGTTTTTCCCTTGATATGCACCTGGCCACTTATTGTCATGCCTGCATATTGATCCTTTATATCAACTTTTGAACCTATCTACATCCCCAAATTCCTGCTACTCTGACCTAGCTGGGCACCATACACTGCTTCCCTCTCTGTCCATGTGCCCCATCCTGTGGATCCCAGAACTTTGCCTCAGCCATCCCCCCACCTTTTCATATCTTTTCAGCTACCATTTCCTAATGGCCACTGCTTGGCCCCTGTTTATACAACATCCTTGCAGCTCTGCAGGGATCTTCGCTGCAGCCCTGTCTTCTGGCTTGTGTCCTGACCACTCTGCTGGTGCAGATGGGGCACCAGTATGATAATCCATGTTATAGGTACATGGTGTTACACTGCTATCCAGTCTGCTACAGCTCCTTTGTAGATGTCACTGCCCTTTGTTGGCTAATTTTTCACCCAGCTCAGGCTACCTGACTTCATACAGATGGTCTGCCTGCACCTACATGCCTTCTTTGGTGCTGTGTTTTTGGGTCATTTACCTTGTAAGGACTATGTGGATCCTCTGCCAGACCTGTCTGGCCTATACCTACAAGAGTGGGGGTAGAGGAATTCTTCCTCCTCTAGCACCAGTTGACAGAGTAGCAGGGTCTCTGGTAAAATTAGGCTGCCGAGTGGTCATGCTAGAAGTGATACTGCTAGTCCTCTTCATGCAAAGCAGTTAGGTATGTGCAGCAGCTTTGCACAAGAGAGTGGGTGTGCCATGTACCTGCATGTGCGTCACTCAGTCATGTATACTTTTCCAATGTTGTACATGCATCCTGCCTCAAGCCACTATAGCATGTTCCCACCAGCTGTTATTTCTCATGGAGATGATACATGTGCACTGGGCCACATTTTGCAGTGTGAACAAGTGCAAACCTCTTAGCCAGGGATATGTCTTGAATTGCAGATGCTATGCTGTTGCTGGACCTGGGAATCTTAATACCTGAGGCAGGACTGAGGAACTTTGGCCCAAAATGTGGCACATTGAGTGAGAGGATTCTCTTGTGGTTTTGGTCCCTAAGCGCTTCTTTGAGATAAGTACAAGAGAACATGCAAAATAGTAATAAAAATGATTAAAAGGAGGTGCCTTTTGTGAAAGGGCATTTTACACTCCCGTTTAGGCTGCTCCGACATATGAAGAGGAAAAGGGAAGGGCAGTTTTAATCGGGCCTTACTATAGGTATTAAGGTCCAGCAACAGCTTATGTGTTAGGGGGTATTGTTTGCATTTTAGGTGTATGAACTAATGGTTATCCCTTTTGTTTTTCACCAGCTATAACCACTGGTTGTGAAAAAGCCACTTTGGGGTATGTTTACTAAACTGCGGTAATGTCATTCGCGTTAGGATCCATGGTAGAGGCAGAAATCCCAAATAAGGACATGGGCAGTACATCGTTACCGATAATGCGGGTTACAAGGCGCCATAATATTAACGAGCGTTAGAGGGAGCCGTGGCACATTACTGCGCGTTAATCTTAAGAAGGCGCGCAGACAAGCAAACACCAAAACAGAGCTGTAGCATAATGGTTACTACACTGACTGATGGTATGAGGTCATGGGTTTGATTCCCCAGTGTACCTAATGAATAAGGCTGGCTGAGGCATTATGTTTAAGTATTGGGTTGTGAGGAATTTTAATTTTACTTTAATTAGTGCTGCCAGCAAACATACCCTCACAGTGGCGTAACCTAAGGTGCCGCATAAGGCACCCTGGAAGGCACTCCATAGGGCACATTATAAAGTACGCTGTCTGCCAAGGCACCCTATAATGTCCCCTATAGGACACCTTATAAGGCACCTTATAAGGCGCTTTATAGGGCACCCTAAGGTGACAGTACTCTGAGGGTGTTTCTGCTGGCAGCACTAATATACAATAAAAATAGACAATTCCTAAGACAGCCCTATCAATGAACCCCACTGTGGGTTTTGAACCCATAACCGCTGACTCCACAGGCAGTGAAGCAACCAGTGGGCTACAGCTGCTAACAAACCCCTGGCTGGCTACAAAAGCACTGCACAGCACCACACAAACATTCTGCTGTGGTTACCAGGATAGGGTCAACCCACCCGTACCCATGATGCACTGCACATGCAAATCAGCAGTCTGCAGATGATCACAAGATGGGGTATGCACCCCACAGCACCTCAGCCTGGTAGGGGGTGCCGACAGTGTGTGTTAGTGGCACAGAATAGCTACAGACCATCACAGTGTGCGGGTCCTGTGCTCACCCAGAGAGTGAGGTGGGGTGCCCAGCACCATTTTCGCAGCACCTGGCTTTGCTGAGATAGGCTATGCTGCAGGTCCCCGTCAGTGCCAATGTGTGATAGGTAATCCTTGCAAACACCCCTAGGATATGCCTGTGTCCATCTGTATTTCACATCTAGCCCTTGTGGACTATGATGCACCCAGAAAAGTGCATACCCTGTGTGGGTGCCATGGACACATGATTTAAGTGAAGGGGGGTGTTTGGACCCACAGGCAGATTACGTACCACCACCACCACCACCCAACCCACCCTCTGTGGCTCAGGGTGGGGGACAGGATCTCCCACCAACAGATCCACATTCTACACCCCTGCAATGGTGGCAGTAGAGGGGACCATCACCCCAGTCCTGCTGGGAACAGACACCCTATAGGGCAGGTAGTGCAGAGCTGTACACAGCCATAAAGCAATAGCAGACAGACAGTAGGCCTGGAAATGCACAGCTGCCCCCCACCACTATCTGACATTTTCCAGCAGCAAGCCTCCAGCCACTGCACCCTGCAAGGTGTTCCAGTAAGACACATACTAGCTGCAGACAGTCTGCTAGCTAGTCCATAGTCCTGGAGAAGGCACGTGTACCCAGAACTGGGATGTCAGCATACACACCAAGCAGATAAGTCAGTGATTGGGCCCCAAAACAGAACCCATAAATATCACATTAAAAAAAAGCTACATAGCACTATGGGGGAACCTAGCCATGCCGTGGTCACTGCTCAGTCAAGGTGAGAGTGACCTCCCAGCAGGACATGCTGTGGCCACCCTGTCCGTGCAGGTGGTGGCTGACCACTGCAATGTCCGAGCCATTACCCTATGCTATGTACAGATGGATCCAGGCCAGGCCATCCTATCCTGGCTATTCCCACAGTACCTTGCTCCTCATTATGCACATTGGCAGGCCAATACTGGCAACAGTGCTAGCAGTGTGGGCTGTGGAGGGTGTTTGCAGCCACCACACACTGGATAGACAGACACACACTCCACACACCTATGCCAGCATTGTGCAACTATAAAGGTGTTTGGCAGCCCTGGCCACCGCACCAGTCCTGGGCACAGTGCAGGCATGGTTATGGTACGCAATACTGTTGGGGTCACTCCCCAGGGTGGTAAACACTGTCAGACACAAGACCTGTAGCACACTCCACAGACATCAGAAAGGTTGCTATGATGCAGCTCAGTCAGCAAATTGTGCTTAACTTTGGAATTGTTATCTGCCAGTAATCATAGCAACCATTTGATAGATGTTTACCGTATTCCCAGGTTTAGGGTGGCATTGCCAAGGTATGCAAGTGCTAGTATTTGGAGATGCACGCAGGGCCCAACATCCTGCCGCTCCAGGAGGCATTGGATAATGGAGCCTGTGGGTGCGGGTGTGTCTGCCCCTGTTGGCCACTGTTTTAGGGCAGAGGTTCCCAACTCCAGTCCTGGTGTGCGAAACACTGTTCGGGTTTTCATGCTGTCCCTCATGAATATGCATGAGATACATCTGCATACCATGGGGGTGGTGCATAGAAATGCAGCACGGGAATCTTTATTAGAGGCAGCATGGAACCTGGATGGTGTTTGGCCCTCCAGGACTGCATTTGGGAGACTGCTCTAGGTAATGCGCATGTTTATGGTGTCTGTGCTCTGTAGGGTAAAATGTAAGTGTTTTGAGCATGTTTACGTCATCTGCAATAAAGGTTCTGTCTGTATTAGCATGTTTTAGTAGTGGGTAAAATATGGGGACTGGGTTGGCAGGAACCACAGCTGGGACTTGAACATATGACCTTCTGTATCTGAATACACTGGTTTTGTGCACTGCACCACTGTGCTGTCACAGAGTCAGTGCATTCCCTGGTGATACCATGACTGTTCGTCAGACAGGGCCTGTCTGTTGCAGTGCATGGCACCCACCTACACAGGGTTAGGCCACGGTCGGCTCTGGGCAGCTGCCACTGCCCCCTCCACCACCAGTATCCCTCTGCCACCATGCTGACATGCCCTTCTGCTGGTGGTGCTGGTGGAGCGCAATCTCAAGCCATCCAGTGTGCGGGTAGGCGGCTGCCTATGGTGCGGGTTCTGGGGCTGGGGTGCCTGCATAGGTGTTCACACTTCCCCCCAGCACCGCCTGCCAATGTTCCGTGCCCTTGGGGGTAGCTGCTGGTACTATCCCCTGTGACACTGTGGGAAACACAGTTGTGCCCATGTTGGGCCTTCAGCAGTTACTGTCTGGCTGCTCTGCTGTCTCAGCATTCATATGGGCCACCTAGGGATCACCCTAGTCCGCACTGTGGCCCAGCTGTACCACAGCATGTGCCGCCTGCGGCCCTCTGTATCCCCTTTTCCGGCATCTATCCAGTTGCCCATTCCGACATGCCCACCCTGCTGTTGCGGGACATGTTCACGCCATAGGACACCTGTCCAATAACAAGGGAAAGCCCTGATCAGCGCTATTTCACTGTGGGCTCATTCACCTGGTATGGGGCTGAGCATAGACCCTTCCATGATTAATATCTTTTTTTTTAGCTTTCTCGGTGTGGGGTTTTGATGTTACCCATTAATATCACTATTGGCCAGCTTGGTTATGATTTTTTTCCAGTTTGTTGAGGTCATTTTCAATGTTTATGTGCCCTTTTGTTCTGTGCACATGTATCACACTTATCACTTTTTGTAGGTTTCCCTGCCTATGCTGTACATTGCTGATACTTAAATGGTTTCTCTCCCCTGCAAATGTGCATCTAACGGCAGGTTTTCAATCGCGTTAGGATTCAGCTCTTCAGATCAGCGCGTTAGTGTGAATAGAGCCTCTCCCCACCCACACTCCACCCATTGACCCCTTCTCTCCGCCCTCTCTCCACCTTCTGCGGTGTTTTACCGTGCCGCGGAACGTTAACGATCGTTAAGTAACGTTAACGCACGTTATGAGACGTTAACGATCGTTAACGTCTCATAACGTGTGTTAACGTTACTTAACGATAGTTAATGTTACATAACGCATGTTATGTAACGTTACCGCAGTTTAGTAAACATACCCCTTTGTGGCGAAACCGTCAGCTGTGAGAACCCGGCTAGTGTTAACTGTCATTTTTAGCCTGAGTTAATGCCTGGAGAGTCGGTGCCAGCAAATTAAGTTGAGTATGCTATGAGTAATATAGCTTACGTTTAAAAAAAAAAGAGCATTTTACTCTTAGGCAAGTTTGATGTTTTTTCAAATGGGGGCGATGATGACAGTTTGTGAGTGGCATGCAGGTGTTTGCTGCTGTCAGTCCATGGATTGAATCGAAGAATTCCACATTTTATGAGCTGTCATTCCTCATATTTTATATTATGCATGTAAATCATGACTCTGCCTGTGCTCACCCTAAACACCACTTTAGAACATGCCACTATGCAGGCCACTTAAACATATGTGCCTTCTTGTTACTGTGTGTACTTTTACACAGAGAACTCCTGGGTAATTTTATAAAAGACCTTTATGCACAAAATATCTTTTATAAAATTACCTCCTGTCCAAATAGCTGACAGCTTTTTTTGCTTTTCTAACTTAGACCATTCAACTATAAGGACTGTGGCTGAATATCCATATAGGAATGTGGAACACCTCTGCTCCATCTTCATTCTACTCCGATGCTATATGGTTTGTACCACCAAAGTCAGAATGAATTTTCTGCGACACTATCCATTTAGTGCTGCTAACAGTTCATGGATAAGAGATTTATATGTTGATGACTGAAACTAAATGTACAAACCCCTTTGAATATCTGGCTCAAGATTTCTAACTAGTACATGATAGTTTTTTATCAAATTTCCTCTGTTGTTCTAAAATGTATATGATGATTTCTCTTGTCTGCAGTAATGTCTGTGGTACTGGTTTCTATTATCCAATAATTGCCCCCTAATATTGCTAGGTATTCATACGTATATCTCTGGACCCGGAACTTGGTTCATGGAACTTGCCACTGAGGGTGCTCCCAGTTAAGTCACGTACTTTGTCCACTGTTGCCACGGAGGATATTTAGCTCTTCCTGCATCTTCCATTTCTGGTCTTGGGCACAGCAGAATGTAATCCCAGTGGCAGGATCAGTATACTGAGTAAATGGATGTACCATAGAACTCCCTAGCAGTTTGAAATGGGAAAGTCACAACTGCGAAGGAACAAAGGAACAGGGCGGGAAGAAGAGTAATCCAGAACAAAGGTGATTCAGTAGGGAAAACCCAAGTGCATTATGAAAATCAGGATAATCCATGATCAACAAAAATTTGGGTATTTAAAAGCAGAAACTAGTCCCTTGAAGTGGTAGCGCCACATAACTAAATATTTTTTATCAAATAATAGTAAGCTTCTTTGTGGAATTTATGTAGTGTTAATGTCTATCTATTTATATCTGTACAGATCTCCAGATCTCCCTCTCTGTCTCCCTCTTGTTCTGTATGTGTGTGTGTGTGTACATATATATATGAGTTAAATTTCTCTGCATTTTGCTTTTTACAGAATGTTGATTTATGTAAAGAGTATGCATGTTTTGTTTTATGAGGCTAAGGGTGATTAAATTTTGTTATAGCATAGGGATATATTGGCCTGGGACAGTAAGATTAATTTTGCTTTATGAGATGGGAATGTGCAATTGGACAGGGTTATAAAGATAGCAACATTTTTGTAATTTAAGTGATATTTTATTAAAGGTAACACGCTGGACTGCCGCAAGAACAAATCAATTGGTACTAGAGGAGATCAAACCTAAGCTTTTATTAGAAGATCAAATGAAACATCATGTGAAGAGAAAGATCATTAGAAAAAGACATCATGCTTGGCAAGGTTGAAAGTCAGTGGAAAAGAGGAAGACTGGTAATGTGATGGATAGATACAGTAACAGCAGTTATGGATGCTACTCTATCAACAATTAGCCAACAGATTGAAGATCAAACATAATCTAGGACAACTATCCACAGGGTTGCAATGAGTCGACATAGACTTGAGGGTACTTAACAACAACAACGCACTGTAGGTGACTTAATAAAGCATGTTATCAAATTGAGTAAATCTCTCTCTCTTTATTTATTTATTTATTTTATTGTTCTTATATACCGCACTCTTAAAAATCAGCGCAGTTTATATATAACGGTATTGTGCCGATAAGGCACTTAAAATGAACAGGAAAATTAACTTGGATTTCAATTCGGGAATAATTATATACATCAATTTCAAAATTATTTACAATCTGTATCTACAATATGTAATCCATTCGCAGTGATTCATGTGTTCGTGGTTGGGTGAGTAATAAGGGGTGTTAGATTGGGGGGTTGAGAGTAGTACAAGAGAGTAGTATAAGAGAAACAGATGATGTTTTTGCGCTTTTCTGAATTGGGCTTTCTCTTCCTCTCAAATTTATATATACGGGGTGGCCCAAAAAAAGTGAGAACATCTCATAGCATATAAGTTATTTAAAAATTCAAAAAGACAGATGTAAATGATTGACAAATTTTAAAAAAAGATGGCGACCGGAAATTGTCAAAATAAAGATGTTATATAGCTAAAAAAGGTAAATAAGTAAACTATTTAAGCTTTTAATTTATGAGATGTTCTCACTTTTTTTGGGCCACCCTGTATATATTATATAAATAAATCTATATCAAATCTCCCCATATCAATATTTATATGAAGCATTAACATTCATAGTAATATGGCTAAAATGAAAATTCTCATTTTGGCCCAATTAATTATTAAAATTAATTGGTATAAGCTCTCCTCTATAGAGAAGCAAGGCTGGCTCATGAAAAATAAATTTTAAATAATTAAGAAGAGCTGAAATAAGAATTTTAATTTTGTTCCTATTAAAACCAAGGGAAAGTTTTATCCACTCCAAAACAGACTTTTCGATATGGAACACAAGTGATTAAGAATTGACATACTGGGCCCAATCAAAGTTCCCTCTAGCCCAGTATCCCCTTTCTAACAGTGACCAATCCAGGTCACAGGTACCTAATTGGTTCCGAAAACGTTGCTAGATTCCATGCTGCTTACCCCTAAGGATAAATAATGATTTCTCTAAGGGGTATGTTTACTAAACCGTCCTAATGTGCGCCCGGCGCTAGTGTGCAGGATGCCATATAAGGAGTGGGCGTTTCAGTCTTAACCTAGCAAACCAGGATTATCGCGTGCGCGTGTGCGCTGCACGCTCGTGTGCGCTGCGCACATTAGCGCACGAGAAACGCGCGCTCGAAGCATAAGCAGGCATGCTGATGTGCAAATAGAGGAACAGGGCTGCAGCACAATGATGAAGACACTGACAAATGGTGCAGGGGTCATGGGTTTAATCCCCCACTGTGTCCAATGAATATGACTGGCTGAGGCACTACCTGTTATGTGTAATATTGCATTATGAGGCATTTTAATTTTATTTTAATTACTGCTGCTAGCAAACGCACTCTCAAAGTGCTGTAACATAAGGTGCTGCATAAGGCACCCCATAAGGTACCCCAGAGGGCACATTTTAAAGTGCACTGTCCGCCACGGCACACTACAATGTTGCTTAAGGGGTGGCTGATAGGGTGCCATATAGTGTGCCCTATGAGGCACAGCAAGGTCATAGCACTGTTTTTGATGGCAGCACTGTGCATTTTAATGCATGGAAATGTTAAGTAGGTGCGCTGACATGCAAGGAGAAACATCAATGTAGCACAATGGTTAAGACTCTGACTGATGGTACAGGGATCATGGGTTCTAATCCCCCACTGTGCCCAATGAACAAGGCTGGCTGAGGCACTACCTGTTATGTGTAAAATTGCATTATGAGGCAATTTAATAATGTTTTAATTAGTGCTGCTAGCAAACACACTCTCAAAGCGCTGTAACATAAGGTGCCACATCAGCCGCCCTATAAGGCACTCCAGAGGGCATACTATAAAGTGCACTGTCCGCCCAGGCACCCTAGAATGTTCCTTATAGAGCGCTTTATAGGGTGCCGTATGAGGCGCCGCAAGGTCATAGCACTGTTTTTGATGGCAGCACTGTGCATTTTAACGCATGGAAATCTTAAGTAGGTACGCTGACATGCAAGGAGGAACAGCAGTGTAGCACAATGGTTAAGACACTGACTGATGGTGCAGGGGCCATGAGTTCAAATCCCCCATGTACCTCATGAATAAGGTTGGCTGAGGTAATTCTTTTTTCTGCTTGCAACTGTACAACAATCTGTGCTGCCATCTAAAAAGAACCCCACCCCAGTGCCATAAATTAATGCACCCTTTAGGGTGCACCAGAAGGCACATCCTAAACAACCACATCAGCAAAGGCGAGTTATTATGTTCCCCAGAGGCCATGTTGAAAGGTTGCCAACTCCCAAGATACCATAGTAGGCACCCCATAAGCTGCCTGAATAGAAGGCGTGGCGTAAGATGCCCCAAGGATGTATAGGTAAACCCAAAAACATTGGCCAAGAGCAGTAAGGTCCCCCAATTTGAAGGGCAAGAGAGGTATGTGGCAAACACACACGTAACCCTAACACTGCACAGAGCAGAAAGGAAAGACAATGCATAAGTAAAAGAAGGACGTAGATCAGAGCTGATGGACCACAAAAATCAGCTGCAGCCCTTGTGGCAGCTAGAAAAATGGACAAACATATCGGGGACAGCTGTAGTTATGCACAGAGTGATGGTAATGTACCATGCTATAATGACAGTGTGTGACAGAGGATGGGAAGATGTGTGCAGCAGAGGAACCAGAAATGGCAGGATAGGTGAAATATCAGGATGACAGTGGAGAAGCAGTGCTATGCAGAGCACACACAGGAGAGGCAACCAGGGAGAGCTGCAATGCAGGAATGTGTAGGAGTGCAGGACGTGGGGTAGCAGCATGCACATCAGGGTAGGATGGCACACAGCTGGCAGACAGAAGATGGACAGAAGGATGGTTCACAACTCTGATGAGGGTACAATGTGCTCACAGCACAGATCTGCACAGATATGACTGTCACACGAATGAAAACTAGTTCTGCAGGACAAGCATACAAATCAAAGAGAACAGAGAGGAATCACACCTGTGACCACTACCACAAATGGCAATGCACAAACCGGTAGGCCACACCACCAACGTGAGCTCATTAGCAAAGGCTGCATACAAAAATAGTGCAGGGCATCACATAAGACACCTGCTGGCTGTCAGGACAGGCAAACCCCCAACAGTAATCATGACCAAATGCACATGCAGATCTGCTGTGTACAGATCAGATCACAGTCTGTAATTGGGACCAGAGACACATGCACACACACAATGAAATGGTATGCAGTGGATACAGCATGCAAAAGAGGAAAGAAACTAAACCCCAAGGGCAGCAGAGGATGCTCTGTGGAGCTGGTGAAAATTCTGGAACAGGACAGGAGAGAATTCAACATGCAAACAGGTGTACCACACAGCAGCTGAAACACAGCAATACAAAACCCCCAAGTGCACTGTCATGTAAACACCATAAAGAAAGAGACCTATGTAACAGATAATATCTGATGGCTAGGCAGCACAGAGGGCACACCGTGGTGTACAGTGAAGAGAGGGAAGGGTGTGTGTAGAGGTGATGAACCTGCTGGTACCTAATGGTCCAGTTAGCACAACAGAAAAGAAAAAGATAAACCACATGTGGGGATCAAACCTGTAAACTAGGAACTTATAACACATGCCTCTAACCACTACCCCAAACAGCACACTGAGCACAACACAAAAAAAATACCCCAAAGGGAGGGTGTGTATGGGAACCTGTAATACCCACTGATGTGGCAAATGGCTGGCAGATACACAGCTGCCACCTTACAAGGATGTGAGCACAGGTGGGCCATGTACATGACCAGCAAATCAGTAGATACAAGTGTCAATGTGATCAAAGAGTGAAGGAGTAGCCCAGTGTTTAGAAAACTGGCTTGGACACCAAGCAACCAGGGCTCAATTTACACTAGCACACCATGTGGCCTTGGGCAAGTCACGCAACCCTCCATTAGTTTGGAAGAAAGACCTGACAATCTACTTCCTGTGACACTGACAAGAAAACCCTGGAGTCTCTGGGTCACAAGGAGTCAGGACTGACTCAAAGGCACACATTGTATTGCAAGTTTGTCACCATGATCAAGCAGCAGCAGAGACAAATGTATATCAAACACATATGTTTATTTGGGTTCATCTTCACAGATAGTGTAGATCCCGCCATCATAATATCAAGGTGAGTGGATCTAAGGTGAAAGACAGAAAGGTTACTGGACTGTCTACAAATGAGGAGCAGGAGACATAATGTGCAGCACTATGCATTAGGCCCTCACCCCCCACATGCTGACGCATGCCTCAAATGTGTTACTCACATATGAGTGCATGTAGACAGTAGGCGGTGCATGATGAGGGACCAACACACATCAATCCTGATCTGTTCCCTAAAATATATCTATCTGGCAACACAGGAGGCACACAAATGAAAACAGCATATTTTGTTGAAACGTTGTAACTTTAGAACCCCAGATTGAAAATAATGTTACAGCTATCACATAATGCCTGATATAGGAATCCAAGGTGCAACAATGTAACCCTAAACAATCATCAAATGCACAATGAGGATATGCTAACAGGTAGCAGAGGCACATGAACACAGACAGAATTCAAATGAAAACTACCTGCAGCAACATGCAGAGATAACACCTTGCAGGAGGTCCCCCTGCACCAGTTGGTGAGTAGACAGTGTCTGTACACATATATCACCATACATGGAATGCACAATTGAAGGAAGACAACGGACACTCACACTGCGACACTCCAAATATAAGGGGGCAATGTCAGTGTTGACACCTCAGGGGATAAATAGGACTGTGCAGACATGCAATGCAAGGTTTGTAAATCAATGCAGAGCGTCACGTCTGTACAGTAAACAAACACAAGAAATAGTATATAGAGAGGGAAATTAAGGGCAAACATGTTACAGTAAACCACACAGAAGCCATATTGCCACGTGCTGTGTTTTCCCAACATAGTCAGTCATATGCACATGCACCATTGATATTTCAACATGATTCAGTGATGCCACACATGCACGCAAAGACCCTTGTTGATTGAAAACATCAATCCAGGATGCTGGCGTGCATTAAAGCGGTGTTGTTGCAAAACCTGTATCAGCTCCAGGTGGAGATTAGGTGGACATAGACAACAGGACCTCTCCATCGCTACCCCTATGCCACACGTATGGCTGTATGCTTGTGTTGAAACAAACAGAAGAGCATATCCTGTGTTCCATGTCACACACATGGCCAAAAGAAACAACTGTAGAGGAATGTGCAACATACAGTGACAATGGCAGTCCCTGATTCACACGTGGGGACCAGTACACAGTATGCAAAGTCCAAAGCGTATCTGCAATCCAACACGTCAGTTTAAGACTTTCCTTGCAACCCTGGGCATGCATAGTCAAGTGTCACATCCTAATATGTCACAGTACATGAAAGGTCCTGTGTGTCTCCTGTGATGAGCACGACTCCCAACCAGAGCACGGCAGCAACAGTGTGTTGGACAGGTCTGTCATGGGCAAAGTAGCAATCCAAAATTAATAGTGTCCATCCTAGGCATGTGTCGCACTCGCACAGGTCAAACATCCTATGGCACCATTTTCCAGGGAAAGTTCCATGGTGTTCTGTCCCCCAACAGGTGGGTGATGGCGATGCCACATGCACTGTAATAGATGTGTCTGGTTTGTTCTCTGCCTTGTGTCAGAAGAGGAGAAATATTGTATTGGTATGCGCCTTGCAACATCAGCACAAATTGCAGAGAGTCAATCATTAAGAAGCACATAATGAAGGGACACACAGGCAAACATGACATGATCACAACACAATAAACATTGCATGTTGGGGACATTTAGAATTGGAAGCATACACACGGGTGTCACATGGATATGTTTCTTGTCCATGCCCATGTGACACAGGCGTTTCAGAGCTCCATCCTATGTGCATCAGCGTTTGTGAACACAGAGCCAACATGAAATGTATATGACACAAACAGTAAATCATTAACATGTAAAGGCTGATGTCATTACCAAAAGAACAAAGGTGCAAACTACCTTGTGCTTGCATCAGGTGTATGTCTTGGATCCTCTGAGCCACTCAAAGGCCATAACAGGTCACAGTGAAGGGACACATTGTCAGCAAAATATGTAGAATCTCCATGTCACCATGTCATGCCGATATCTGTGATACAAAAAGCAGGTCAACAGTGGTATGTCAGAACACAACACACAGTTCTGTTCCCAACACACAACACATGTCCACAATGGTTACATGGTAAACACCTGTAAGGTAGAGATAGCACAGTCACCACCGCCCCCCAGGTGTACAGACCCCTCACAACACATGATAATGTAAAAAGCCTGAACACTGTACCATCACACAGCCAACACAAGAACACACACACACACACAGTATGCAAAGGGCAACGTGCCAGCAGTAGCATATGGCCTGTATGTCCACAAGTGGCAATTTGTACACATAAAGGCCCTGTGAAATGCAATGATACCCTGGTGTTGGCTCATGGTACAATGTCGGGGAAGGGTGCACGTGTAGGCCACCACCCATAAACCTACAACCTCCACACACATGCAGCTCTGTTGGACATGTCCCAGAGACAGTGTTGCTGAAGACATACTGGAATAGGAACACATGGGGATATGTGTGTCAACAGCAAAATATGGTTTAGGCAGGTGCAGGGAAAAGAGGTGAACCACAACATCTGGACAATAGGAAAGATCACCGAGAACATGTGTTCCCCCTGACTTCTGGCACAGACAATATAGCTGTAGTTCCACCTACCCCAGCCCACAGCATGTTGGCTGATGTACAGTCCCCTGCCAATGCACCACAGCACCAGGAGCTTCAACAACTATGTCCTGTGCATTGGGAAACACAAGGGAAACATACATATGTCATGTTCTAGCTGTGCAACACACAATGCACATTCCTGTCCCCGCCTTCCACACCCACAACATCCTTTACAGACTCACTGTACACATCTCTCCCATGTGAGAAGCATCAAGGACATGTCTTTGCCAAACTACAGGGGTCCGTACTCTGTCTGTCCCCTCCCTCACCTCCCTGTTGTCGCACACACTGGTGAACATGAGTGTTTTTTCCCTACCATGTTCCCAACTCACTCCAAGGCTGCAGTATTATCCTGGGTCCTCCATGTTGCTCCCAATGGCCCTTCACTGTGTGTACTGGTGTCCCAATGTCGTCTGCTACCCTGCTGTCAATTTATTTATTTATTTACATTCTCTTATATACCGTGCTATTCTGCATCAGTGCAGTTTACATTGAACAAACTGAAATTACACTGAACAGGGCATTATAACTTGGAGATAGCTATTTTACAGGGAACATGGGCTATGGAGGGTTAAGTGGCTTGCCCAAGACCACAAGGAGCACCTGTGGGACTAGAAACCCCAGTCCTTCCGGCCCAAGGTTGCTGTCCTCTAGTGGGATTTGAACCCCTGACCTTCTGGCCTGAAGTACCTTGCCCTAACCACTAGGCCACTCCTCCACTTGCTGTAACACATGGAAATATGCAGGGGCACCTCCGGGATCCTCTGTCCAAACACATTTCCTGGTGTGTATATCTCATACCTTGACTAACATTAACAGCTGTGTGCTACTGAGTTGCTAAACATATATCTCAATGTCTGCGTAATGTCCGCTAAACCGCACCCCGATGTCTGCTTTTGACGTGACCCTGATGGCTGCATGTCAGCCCACTGTGTGAAAGTGATAATGGCAAAGCATGGATAGCCTATACGTGCACCTAATAACCCCCCTCCCATCAGAGCCTCTTTGTGTATGTGGCCATTACGTTCCTTCTCTAGGGTATGCAATGTAGTTGGTGTCTTGGCATGCACTCTCCTCCTCTATGCACTTATACAGCCTTTAGTTGAGTCATGGGTTTATGTTGACATGTCATCAGCTAGATTGTCTTAAAAAATGTGTGGAAAAAAATATTTCATTTCCCTGAAAGCAACCTTAAAACCCAATCCACCCCCACATTGATCTCTCAGCTTGCCTACTGTAACCTACACCTTGTTGATCTTGCCTGAATCACTTCTGTTTGTGTGTACATATGCAACACTGCACTGCATGTCTATTCTGCAATGGAAAATTAAAAACAAAAAAACCCTGGCTGGACAATGCACACTTTCCCTATCCTTCTCAGCATCCATGTTAGGGCTACGCGATGACTTATACAGTCTGCCACACTGTGTTGTGCCACTAACTCCCCGTAAGGGTTTCAATTACCATTATGTCAGATAGTACTGAGCATGTATATAGTGCTACATAGCACATGTAGCGCTATACAAAAATTGCAGACCAACACATCCAGCTTACAAGAGCATACCACACACACAATCAGCTCAAAATACCAAATGAAAACCACACACAGCTGCACAAGTGACCCCAAACATGGTCCTCTCTCCCAGTGTGAAACCCACACAAAATGCCTCTCACCTTGCTGCACCCAAAGCATAACACAAACTAACTGGTTGCACAGCATCCGCTATCACAATCATCCACAAACCACAAATGTCACCCCAAAACCTCCCACAAGCCTAAAAGCACCCACCCACATCATCCACCTCAGCCCTCAGTTCTGCCCTGCCCACATGGTTTGGTTCACAGTCATGCTGATATTTGACGTTGGGATGGCCAGCCAGTGTCTGTCACATGTCAGTGCAGTGTTGCATCCTACTGATATTGGTCTACAAATGTTAATCTGTATTAGCACTACACACATATAGCAAAAAATGTGGGAACATATGCAGTACGTACATGAGAAGAGCTGTGCAATCACTTGCCGCCTGATTCCTGTGCCCTCACGTGTGTCCTCATGGGCACATACAGGGGGGCACGTCGGATCATCCTCCAGACCCTCATTAATCTCTGCAGGGATATTGTGCCTGAGAGCAATGTTGTGCAGGATGCAACAGGCTATGATGATCTCTGCCACAGTCTGTGGAGTATATTGTAAGGCGTCGCCTGTCCTATCCAGACACCTGAAGCGACTCTTCAAACGCCAAAGGTGCGCTCTATGACAGAGCGGCTGGTGGCATGGGCCTCATTGTACCTCCGCTCTGCACGTGTCCATGGTTGACGCACAGGGGTCAGCAACCAGGGGCGACACCCATATCCTGCATCACCTGTAGAAAGACATGAGGTAAGTTAAAGCATGAGCTCATGTCCCCTCAAATGGACACAGGTATATATGTGCAAAACAAATGCATTACACATTCTGTAAGAAACATATGACATCACAGCTATGCAGCATTGCAACATTGAAATATGATGACACAAAAGGACCACATGGCCTATCTAGTCTGTCCGTCCATATCAACAGGTACAACAGTCCCCTTTTTATCCTTTATAGATCCTCTGTGTTTGTCTTATGCTGTTTGGAATGCAGTTACTGTCCTCGTCTCTACCACCTACACTGTGAGAGTATTCCACCACCTATTCAGTAAAAAAATGTGGTGGCATATCACCCCTGAATCTATCTCCCTCCACCCTCATCCTATGTTCCCTCGTAGCTGAACTTGCATACAATTTGCAGAGGCTCTCTCCCGCAACATATATGCCACGGAGGTATTTCTACATCTCCATCATATTTTTTATTTATTTATTTATTTACATTTCTTATATACCGCACTATTCGACATCAGCGCGGTTTACATCGAACAAAACATTTCAGTACACAAACAATGTCTGAGTTACATTAAACAGGGTTAATAACTTGGATAACAAGGTAATTTTGAATCTCAGGTAAATAAACTTTGATTGCAATGTAAACTATTTACATCTTTAAATTAGGGCACAGTTGAGACGTAATGGTCAGCTGAGCCTTGAATTTACTAAGTGGGGAATTCAGGGTCACTGGGTGATTCGGAGTTTCTATAACTAACAGAGATGGGACGTGATTCTGCACTCACTGGGAAGTATATAAGGAATAGGTAATGTTTGAGGGCCTTTCTGAATTGCAGTAGGTTGGTGATTGCTCTAATATCAGGTGGCAACATATTCCAAAGCTTTGGGGCACGGAGACTGAAAGCCCTGTTTGCTGTTGATGAGGTGCTTTTTGTAAGTTCACGGGGAACCAATAGCATATTTAATGCAATTGATCTTCTTGATCTATTAGGGGATATGGGTTTGATGAGCTCAGTTAAAGAGGTGGAGGAGAGACTGTTTACCGCTTTGAAGGTAAGTAGTAATGTCTTGAAAATGATCCTGGCCTGTATAGGAAGTCAGTGTAACTGCTTCAGAAGGGGCGATACATGCTCACTCCTCGATGCTCCATAGAGAACCCTCGCAGCGCTATTCATTGCAAGCTGTAAGGGATTCAATGTGGATTGAGGGAGGCCTAGCAATATGACATTAGCATAGTCAAAGTGAGGCATGATCAGAGCCTGGTAGACGGTACGGAAATCTTCAGGTTCAAGTAGTGAACGAAGATGTCTTAGTGACCGGATTTTGTAGTGTATGGATCTTACAATGTTAGCTATATGCACCTTCATGTCTAGGTTATGATCGAGTGTAACACCCAGATAACGTATTTGTTGTTTTGATTGTAGCTCAGCATCTTTCACCTTAAGGAATTGTGGAGGGCTGAAGTTCAGGTTCTTTGACATGAAAAGCACCTCTGTCTTCTTATGTTGAATCCTGAGGTTTTGTGATAAGAGCCATTCCGATATGGCGTCAAAACAGTTGCTCAGAGGGGACAGGTCCAAATTGTCTATGTTGAAAGGCATATAAAGCAGGACGTCATCCGCATATATCATGCAACTTACATTGAAAGACCGGATGATCTTGCAAATAGGTTGCATATAAATATTGAACAACAAAGCAGAGAGAGAGGAGCCTTGTGGGACCCCTTGCCATTGGTGGAATGGATCAGACATCACTCCCCCGGCACGAACATGTTGCCATCTTTCGGATAAGTACGATCTGCACCACTCAAGGGCAGTTCCGCCCACTCCTTTCTCCTTTAGCCTTAGTAGGAGGAGGTCATGGCTCACAGAGTCAAAAGCAGCGGCTATGTCCAGGAACACAAATGCAAAACCCTGTCGGATGTTGTTGATACCAGAAATTATGGTATTGAGGAGAGCTGTAAGGAGTGTCTCTACATCATGTGACTCTCTGAAGCCATGTTGGCAAGGATCCAATGGAGCAGTGGTATCGATGTGGTCCTGCAATTGACATTGTACCTCCTTTTCTATTAACTTCGCGAGAAAAGGAATACTTGAGATGGGTCTGTAGGAGTCTACCTTTTGAGGATCTAACTTACAGTTTTTCAGGAGTGGTCTGATGGAAGTTTGCTTGAGGGCAGAGGGGAATGTACCTGAGTTGAAAGACAGGTTTATTATTTTAGTTATTATTGGGCTGAATTCACAACGCAGTTCCCTTATCCAGAAGGCTGGGCAAGGGTCCGTCTGAGCAGTTGTGGAATTGAGAGACATGATCAGATCTTCAATTCGCTTCTTGGTAGGGGTAGAAAAAAAGGTTAGAGCTGTTTGGCAATCTTGATCTGTGGGGGTTAATTTTAATGGAGGTTTATTTGTTTGTGTAAGCTTGGATTGTAGGTAGACTGCGAAGTCTTGAGGATGGATCTCGCATTGCTTTTCAGGGGCTAGCTCTTTAGATAAGGTCTTGACTAGGTTAAACAAATCATGAGGTTTGTTTAGTGCACGCCTCAAGGTGTCCGTGTGGTACCGCTTCATTTTCTCTGAGATGGCCTTGCGGTGGATGGATAGCTGATTGAGGTAGGCTGCCTGGTCTACCGTTGAGCGAGACCGACGCCAGCGCTTCTCGAGGTTCCGTAGTTGGGATAGTGATCCTCTCAGATCATCTGTGTACCATGGTGCAGAAGCTCTTTTTCTAGGCGGCGGCCTGTTGAGTGATGGTCGTATTGCAATCGAATTAAGACTAGTGTTCCAGCAGGTGATTAGATCTTCTATTTCTAGGGAGGTCTTGTTACGAAGTGAGCATGTTCCAGCAAGGATGCGATCTCTGTTGAAAGGAAGAAAACTCCTAGCCAGAGATTTGGGGCTGTTATCCGGAGCATTGTTGGTCATTGAATGTCTGTTGTGCGTAGGAATTTGGAAAAAGATGAGTTTATGATCTGACCATGGTACATCAGTAATAGATATCGCAGCAGTGTAAGATTGGATGTTTAAGGACTGTGGGGCAAAGATAAGATCAAGGGTGTTTCCCTTTACATGGGTAGGTTCATGGATTAATTGTTGGTATCCCAGGGATTCAAGCGCTTCGAGGAAGGCGGAAGAGTGACTATCTTGGAGAGCTGGCAGGTTAAAATCACCCACAATCCAAGTTGGGATATTTTTATTTATTTATTTTATTTTTATTTAACAGTTTTTATATACCGCACTATTCATCATCAGTGCGGTTTACATTAAACAACAACATACCTGTCAATATATAACTGATCTAGGTTTACAGATAACAGGGAAGGTAAACTGGGTGCAAAACTGGGGAATAACTATATACAATTAAATATGTTACATCAAAGGTTTGGTATTTGATGAAGTTCGGTATTTTCCCATTTTAAACCTCTGTTCTGGGTTGTTGATGTGTGTAAGAGTTAGTTGAGTGATGCGGAAGACAGTTCTCTGGTGTGTATGGTAGCTTAAAGTGCAAAGTGAA
Source organism: Ichthyophis bannanicus (assembly GCA_033557465.1). Taxonomy (NCBI): domain Eukaryota; kingdom Metazoa; phylum Chordata; class Amphibia; order Gymnophiona; family Ichthyophiidae; genus Ichthyophis; species Ichthyophis bannanicus. The sequence goes on along the minus strand of CM066034.1, from coordinate 352,631,727 downwards.
TAAATAGTGCTTGAGGGACTTTCTGAATTGGGTGATATCTCTGATTGATCTGATGCTGGGGGGTAGTTTGTTCCAGCACTTGGGGGCATAAGACACAAAAGCTCTGTTAGTGGTTTGTTGTGTCCATTTTGTGGAGATACTAGGAGTGACTAGTGTATTTTCTGCTACTAGTCTTCTGGATCTATCATTCGGTGCGTGAGTGATTAGATTTGAGATTGATGCAGGTGATATTTTATTAATAGCCTTGAATGTGATGAGGAGAGCTTTGTATATTATTCTGCAGTTTATCGGGAGCCAGTGTAGGTCGACCAGTATTGGTGTTATGTGCTCTCTTTTTGAAGCTCCGGATAAGATGCGGGCTGCCGCGTTCATCGCCAGTTGTAGTGGTCTTAGTGTATTCTTGGGTAGGCCGTGCAGGATGATATTCGCATAGTCGAAGTGCGGTGTGACTATTGCTTGGAAAACTGTACGGAAATCTTTGGTCTCCAGCATTGGTTTCAGGTGTCGCAGTGTTTTTAGTTTGTAATATATTGACCTTACTGTGTTTCTTTATGTGCTCCTTAAGATTGAGTTTCTGATCGAGTGTCACACCGAGGTACTTTATGGATGCCTTGATCGGGAGCTCTGCATCTCTCACTATGAGGGTGGTTGGTGGCGAAAACTGTGTTTGTTTCTTGTGGCTATTAGCACTTCGGTTTTCTTGAAATTTATTCTCATGTTCTGATTGAGAAGCCAGTCGGTTATTGCATTGAAGCAGTTGATTAGTGCGGAGTAGTCAGGATTTGATACACTGATCGGTGTGAAAATTAGCACGTCATCTGCATATAATAGACAAGATATACCGAAGTCTCTGGTGATGTCACAGATTGGCTGCATGTATATATTAAAAAGCAGCGCAGATAGAGATGAGCCTTGGGGTACTCCTTGTTTCTGTTGGAAGGGTTCAGATGTAATGTTGCCTATACGGACCTGTTGCCAACGCTCCTCTAGGTATGATTTGCACCAGTCCCAGGCAAGGTTATGGATGCCCTTTTCGTGAAGTCTAGCTAGCATAATCTTATGGTCAACTGAGTCGAATGCCGCTGATATGTCCAGGGAAATCATTGCAACGGCCATGTGAATGTTGTCAATCCCACAAATGAGTTTGTTGAATAGTGAAGTCATGAGTGTTTCAGTTCCATGAGCTTCTCGGAATCCGTGTTGGCATGGGTCCAACGGGGCTGCTGTGTCTATGTGTTGTTGGATCTGCCTCTGAGTTTCCTTCTCAAGTATCTTGGCTAGATAGGGAATACTGGAAATTGGGCGGTAAGACTCTTCCTTCTTTGGGTCCATCTGGTTATTTTTTAGTAGAGGGCGAATTGATGTTTGTTTAAGGGCCGTAGGGAAAATCCCAGTTAGGTAGGAGATATTTGCGATCTTAACTATGTAAGGGCTAAGCTCAGCACGTAAGGTTTTGATCCAGTGTGCTGGACATGGGTCATTTGGTGCCGTGGTGGTGTTTATGGTGGCGATAATATCTTCGATGGTTCTTCTTGATGGAGGTGAAAATTTATCAAGTGAAGCTTGAGCTTGAGGGAATTGGGTTAGTACTTGTGATGGAACTGTATTTGCCTTGACCAATTTGGATTGGATGAAGTTGGCATATAATTGTGGTTGTATGGATTCTTGATGTGGTGGCGATGGTTCTTTGGTTAAAGTTTTTACTAAATTGAAGAGATCACGTGGTCTGTTTAGCGCTTTGCTGAGAAGATCGGAGTGGAATTCTTTCCTTGTGGCCCAAGTTAGTTCGCGATGCTTTTTGAGGTGAGTGAGGTATTCATCTTGATCCTGGCTGTTGTGGGTGTGTCTCCATTTTCTTTCTAACTTTCCGCAGTTGGAGTAGAGATGTTCGTAATTCTGTAGAGAACCTTGGGGCATCCTGCTTTATATTGGAGCGATTCTTGGATGGGAGTTTCTTGTTTGTGATTGGCTGATGGGCGTACTGATAGAGAGTGTCATTCCAGTTAGAGATCACTTCGTTTAGGTTGTCCGTTGGCTTGGATAATTTTTGGCAGCACTTGTTTAGTGAGGGTCTCTATGTCTAATGGCTTAAATCGCCCTGAACTTGCTGTTGAGGTGACTGGCTGGGCGAGTGTGTTTGGATTTGTTGGTATCTGAAAGATGATCAGGCTATGGTCTGACCAAGGGACTGGGATAATAGATGGTTGGGTATGGTTTATTTACGCTTGTAACTGCTGGAGGAGCGAATATCAAATCGAGGATGTTCCCTTGTTTGTGTGTGGGGTTGAGCACGATTTGCTTGTATCCAAGGTCCTGTCATTGCATCGAGGAATGTACTAGATAAGTCGTGATGTAGAGAGGCAAAGTTGAAATCTCCCAACAACCAGTTTGGCCTGTTGGGATTATCAGAGTTGCAGGCCAAGTTTATTATATCCGAGAAATCCTCTGATACTGCGTTTGGTGCTGCGTAAATGAGATTGATAGAGTTTGCTTCTATTTGTGATAGTTATAGTGTCTAGGTGCTGGGAGCTCCTGGTTAGGGATACTCGGTATTGCAGCTCGGACTTTGCTATTATGAAGACTCCTCCACCTCTTCTGTTATCTCTGTTACAAGCGAAAAGTGAGAAATTAGGGGGAGTGATTTGGTTAATTATGGCAGTGTCTGAGTCAGACAGCCATGACTCAGTGACCATTAGAAGGTCTAGGTTTGTAGTTGGATATTAGGTCTGTGATGGCCGGCCATTTGTTGCGCACAGACCGTTGCGTTGATGAGTGCACACCTGAGCTCGTGTTGCACGTCATCTTTGTTGATCTTTTTGTTAGTAATGGTCTCCAGAGATATGTAGAGCAGGCGTGTCTGTCTCTTGTGTTGTAGGTTTGGATGAGGTTGATAATGGTTTGTAGTGATATTTTCTATTTGATCCTAGGAATACTGGGATAGGGTTATGATCATGTATGGCTGAGTCAGAGTCATGAATGGACAGGCAATGGTATAAAGAAAAAAGAAAGTTAGGGTTGAGGTAGTCATAATTAGCTTTCTTTAATGTTATCTCGGTTGTTTGTGAAGGGCATCTAATGGTACCTGGAGATATAGTGAGGTTTGGGTAAATGGTGATAAATGGTGTATATGGGATACAGTGTTTTTCTCAGTGTCAATGTGAGATGGTAATGCCAGAGGAGAACACTATGGTAAAACTTGTGAGAACATCACAGTTGATACATTGTTATGGTAGTAGAGACAGCATTATTAAAGGGTTTTTGTTACAAGGTCTTGGTTACATAGTAGCTATGTAGTATAACAGTTAACATTCCTTTTACTGTTTACTGATAGTAAAGTACACAGCTGAGGGTTAAGTAAAAAGCCTGGAAAATTGATAACTAGTATACTATTTCTAGGTTAACTCTCCTGTGCCTTACAGCGGTGGAGTGTCTTTGTTTAAGGGAAGCAAATACTTGGCTGTAACACATTTAAACACATTTAAACATTTAAACACATTTAAATATTAGGATTCTGAATGTTGGATGCCATATCTATAATGGCTGGAAGGACGTCTGGGGAGGCTGAAGGTGCTCTGTATAGAAGGTTTATCGTGCATAATTTGTTGGAGATAGAGACTAACTCGAGGTGGTCGGATCTAGGGGTATCTATCAGCTGGAACTGAAGGTCTGATCTGGAGAGAATTATATCACCTCTATCCCTCCTTTCCCCAAGGCGTACATCCTAAGATCCTTCGGTCTGTCTTCATATGCTGTATAATGAAGACCACTAATCATTTTAGAATTATATCACCTCTATCCCTCCTTTCCCCAAGGCGTACATCCTAAGATCCTTCGGTCTGTCTTCATATGCTGTATAATGAAGACCACTAATCATTTTAGTAGACACCCTCTGCTCCGACCCCATCCTGTGCACATCCTTTTGAAGGTGCAGTCTCCAGAATTGCACACTCTACTCCAAATGAGGTCTCACAAAAGACATATATAGAGGAATTCTCCCTTCCTGTTTTATGCTAGCCATTCATCTCTGTATGCACCCAGCCAGCCTTCTAGCTTTTTCCCTCGCCTATTCAACCTGGTTAGCTACTTTGACATCAGCAGAAACAACCACACCTAGGTCCCGCTCTTCTGTAGTGCAAAAGAGTACTTCACCCCCTATACAATAGTGCTCCCTTGGATTGTTTCAGGCCAACAGCCTGACCTGACATCCCAGCTGGCCAATTTAAGACCATTCATCAAGCTTAGCTAGATCACTCCTCATGTTTTTTACAGCTTCCTGGGTGTCTACCCTATTACAGATTGAGTGGGTGAACCTAAGAAACACAAGACAAGGGGTAGCTGTATGGAGTGGCAACAACATAATATGTAACAACCACACAAATGCTTGCATCCAATCAACCAGCATCACACAGCAACATAGCAGGGCGCATTTGGAGGGCAACCCCCCCCCCCCTTCCCCTTATATCCCACACAGGCAGATGAGACACACACACAATGAGTGATCCACTGCAAGACACACATTTGCACATACGCCTAGTCACATGAGCACCATGTGCATGTCAGAAATGGGAAACACCCACCCAGCAATATGCAGTCCTCATACTGTCCTGCCTCAAATTGTTGGAATAGTGCCGAGTGATGTAGGATATAGGCGTCATGGGTGGACCCTGCAAACCTGGGGACCACATTCAGAATATGCATATTTGCATCACATACAACCTGAACATTCACGGAATGATAGTGTTTGCGGTTGCGGAACACTACCTCCCTGTCTCTAGGCAGGACCAGGGCAAATTGTGTGCAATCAATAGCTCCCATCACGTGTGGAATCCCGGCTAACGCCTCAAAGGCCTGGTTCAGGGTCCACCAGTGTTGCCTAGTGTGTGGAATGGCAATATAATTCTGCACCCGGCTGACCATGGCACGCAGTACTTGGTGGAGACACCGTGAGAAGGTGGGACGGCTCATGCCACCCACTGCGGCCACAGATGACTGGAAACAGCCAGAGGCAAAGAAATGTAGGGCAGCAAGGAGCTTGACCAAACCTGGTATGGCATGTGACCGATCAGTCAGGGGCTCGAGGTCAGGTCTTAGATCCTCATAGAGCTCCCTAATAGCCCCTGTGCTCAGTCAGTACAGGGAGATGACCTGGTCCTCTCGCATGCCCTGGAGCTGGGCCCTGGGCCTGTAGAGGCGTGGCTGGCGAGCCTGCACCTCAGCACGCCTCCTGCACCGTGCGGGCACAGCCCCTGCCTGCCCTGCCCCCACAGCTGCAGGTATGATTTGCTGCGGGACTACACCCATGCCCTGTGCCTCAGCCCCATAGACACCATCTCCCCTGTCATGCAACCGCACCACCTGCCCACCTCGCGCTGCAGCTGCAGCAAACACAAAGGCTGGCATAACCTCCACCCGCCCTGCTCCTCAAATCAGTCAAACACAGACAACACTTCCCTAACCAAGACACACACCTTACACACCACACAGAAACACAGCCACACAATACAACCAACAACAATCACAAACCCAGTCACGCTCCACAATACACCTGATTCAGACTCGCTCCTTCCGTCACTGCCAACGCACACCTTCTTTCTCCCTCGCCTACAAAAAACCCCTCAACGTGCAACATGTGATGTGGACAATTTATAGAGTTTTTTATGTTACGCGTGTTGCATGTGCGCATTTGCGTGAGCGTGACCACTGCGCATGCACAGTTGGCTGTGCACCTGCACCATGCACATGCAGCACTGTGCATGCGCCATGGCTCACGTGCTATGTACGCATCCACGTTCTGCGTCTGTGTGGCGCATGTGCAGTGCGCACAACCAACTGTGCATGTGCAGTGTGCACGGCAGCACGGGTGCGTGCACGCTCTGCGTAGTATAATGTGCAACACTCAAGCACCCATTTTCTGCCTCTGGCTGGCGCATGCGCAGTTGGCCGTGCGCATTGCGCACCTACGCAGCCAACATGCACACGCAACTGCGCATGCGCAATGTAAAAAACCCTATAAATTCACCTCTACACGTGCTGCACGTTGAGGGGTTGTTGGTAGGCGAGGGAGAGAGAAGGTGTTAGTGAGAGAGAGAGAGATAGAGATAGAGAGAAGCAGGTGTCTAGGAGAGCTAAGGTTTTGTGGTGAGGGTCAGAGTGTTAGAGGCTTGGTTGTGGAGGATAGGTATGAGGTACAGCAGGGGATACAGAGAGGAGGGGAGTCAAGGAGCAGGTGAGTGAGAAAGGAGGTGAGGTAAAGAGCAGATAGCAGAGAGAGGAGGGAGGTGTGAGGTGGAGCTGAGAAGGGCAAGAGAAGGAATGTCTGACAGAGAGGGGGATGACAGGGAGATGGAGCCACAGGACAGGGCAGGAGTGGAGAGGGAGAGGGAGAGGGAGAGGGAGAGGGAGGTGGAGCCACCTGTTGGGGACGAGACAGATATGGAAGGGAGTGTGGTGGAGGCTGCAGGGCCATCGGCCCAGCCCACACAGGGTCCTCTCACTACAAAACGTAAACGCATACCGGTGCCAGCTCTGCAAAGGAAGAGGGCCCAGAAATTCTCACCACAGGAAAATCACATCCTGCTGGCTTCTGTTCTAGAAAATTATGAAGTCCTATACGGACGACTAAGCAACACCACCACTGTTGCAACACGCACCCAGGTGTGGGAGGAGGTGCAGGAGGCGGTGGCACAAGTAGGGGGCCCAAGCAGAGACCTTGACAGCCTCAGGAAGAGGTTTAATGACATAAAGAGGGGTGTGTGTGCACACATGATGGCAGAGCGGCGGCATGCTGTGGGCACTGGAGGGGGAGGCCCCTTTACACCCTCCCTAACACCCCTGGAGCAGGAGTTGGCAGAGTGGCTAGGGCCAATATACCTCTATGGACTGCCAGAGGCACTGGACACTGCCCATCCCCAGGCAGGTAGGTACCCAAATCACACCTTGCTGCTCCCAACCCATTGAGTTTTACCTGCCTTTGGATGTGCATCAGGCTTCTTATTAGCACCTCCTCATACCTGCTCCCCTGGATCATCTCCCACCCTCTGCCTTTGGCTCATTAGTGTGCTGTCCCCCATTCCACCCCTTTTACTCTGTGTTTTGCTGCCCTCAAAACACGTTTCATTTGCATCATCCCTTTTTATATCTGCCCTGCACATGTGGCTACATGTCTGCTACAAGCCCCCTCTCAGACCTGTACGTGTTTTGTCTGTGTCTAATCTAAGCACTGCTGAGCAGGGATGGTCCTTCTGTGGGATAATGCACACCAGGGGTCCTCAAACATTCTAAACAGGGGGCCAGTTCACTGTCCCTCAGACCATTGGAGACCCGGAATATAGTGTTAAAAAAATTATGAACAAAGCCCAAAGAACACTGCAGAAGTACAAAAAACACAGAAAGTTTCAAAACATTTTGGGGTTTTTTCTCCACTGGCAATTGCTCTAGCCACGTTAGTCTGGTTTCTTTGGGTCTTCTGCTAACTCCCCATCATCTGCTTTCCATTTGTCCTTTCGTCACACGTCTAGTATTGTTTCCATTCTCTGTCTACATCTGCTTTAACATGGTAATCTTTCTCCTTGTGCACCTTCCGCATTCCTAGGTCATCCAATCAAATGTTAGACCCCCATACTCTATCCCCTCTTTTTGTACAATTGTAGATATATCGTACCTACCTCAAAATGTGTTTTTCCCTCACCATTTCATTGTCCAGCTCCATCCCATTCTGATCCTCCCACAACCTCACCTCCCGTATACTTCCAGCCACACCCAGCATCCGCTCCCCTCTAGTCCGTGCATCAGCCCATTTGCAGTCCTAGCCCCCCATCAGCCCATTTCCAATCCTATCCCTGGCCCAACATCAGACCAGTACCAGTCCTAGCTCCACACCCAGGTCGAGTCCTATCCAAGTTCCTCCAGAAGTGCATTTCCAAACCCCAGCCCCCCCAAAAGCTTATTGATAGCCCTCTCCTGGCCCCACCATCAGCCCATTTGCAATCTTAGCACCCCCAACAGCACATTTTGACCCCTATCCTAGGCCCTCCATCATCCCACTGCCAATCTTACCACTACCCATAGGCCATGACCTGTCCTAAACCCCTCCCCCACATCAGCACACTTCCAGTCTTACCTCTCCCCCCCATAGCCATTTACCACTCCAAACCTCCTCCACCCCCATCAGGCAAGATAGGGTACAAAATACCCCCACCACGCCTGCAGCTGCACCTTCCACCGTCGCAGCAGTAGATCCCCGCAGCCCGTGGGCCCCCCCCCCCTGCTCTGCAGCGTCCTCCATGCGGCTTCAGTGTGGGCTTGTCAGAGCCGTGTGAGGGGAGAGTATCCCTTTCTCACGGCCATGTCAATGCCGCCACGGGCCCTATGTAAAATATCATCAGGCCCATGGCGGGATTAGCAGAGCCACGAGAGGAGAGGCTCTTTCTGTTTGCGTGGGTCTGAGCCAACACTGAGGCTGCATGGAGGACACTGCAGAGCAGGGGGAGGCCAGTGGGATGCTGGATTATTCCGCTAGCACGGCGGCAGCGGCAGCGGAAGCAGCAGGTTTGTGAGGTGTTAACTTACCTGGGCTGCTGCCAAATGAATGCTGCGGTCCTGTGTAGAGCTGCCCCTGAGGACTGGCAGCGGCGGCAAAAACACCCATCGGGCTGCATACATCTCCTTGGCGGCCCACATGTGGCCCTCATCCCGTAGTTTTAGGACCCCTGATGTACACATCGATGTGTCTGTTAGGTACTGGCCTAAATATGCCTAATTGTGTTAGCAGGAGCTGTAGTGGTAGCTATTTAGCACATGTACAGGCCACGGCCAAACACACATTGATTGTGGGGTGGATGTGTTAAACAGTTGTATGTAGTTGAACCATGCAAACCAATCTGTGCTGTGTATGGTTTCCACAACCCAGGTGACTACACAACCATGGCCCCAGCTGAGGAGGAGGAGGTGCAATTGGGCGAGGATGTGGCAGAGCCCCAGCCCACAATATCTGGGGGCAGCACCAGCAATGGTGATGGGACCCCAACCACACACGTCCAGCCTGAACCAGAGGACCACACCCCAGACGTCACTGACACAGAGGGCTGGGAGGACATCAGAAGACAACACCCCAGTCATGCACCAGCGCCATATGAGAACCCTCCACCAGAATTGGACCCAATTGTTGAAGAACTGCGCACACACAATGCTGCAGCATGGCGCAATACAGAAGGTGGGTAACAGCATACCCCACGATCCCGACGGGGTTGTCCTAACATCCACAAAATTATTGTATATTGCCCACATAGCATAGAGTTCTGATTTTGGGGGGTTGTCTTCTGTGCTCTGTGATTCTACCTCCTGTAGCATGTCTTGTCAGGTGTCAGCATTTGTGAGGGCCTCACACACATGCACACTGTGCTTGCCCATATACCCCACATAAGCCCAAAGAGAAGAGCAATGATCGCAGGTCACCCAGACACCCTATGTGACAGAGACCTCGTCATTTGTATTGTCACACAGTATCATTTGACAACATAATCTGCAGTGTGCGCCAGCATTATAGAAATTGGGGCACACCAGATATGTGTATGTGTGTCTTAGGCCCCCTCAGATCATCTGACCAATCCCAGACAAGCAGTGTGCAGACCTGGAATAGTCATATTAAACTGTGGCAATGTGCCATGTGTGAGATCTGTGTTTCTCATGACCCCACATCCAGACCGCACCCAGACATGGGGATGGCTCATGGGAGACACAGATGTAAACGTTGGTAGGTTTGGCAGGCACGACTGTTCTGCAGACTGCTCTTCTGGGATATGCGTGACATGTATATGTGTGACAGCTGGTAATGGAGAGGAACCTCACATATCACCCTCTGTCCCACCCACAGGCACTCATCAGGCACTGCAGCGTGTGTTCATGGCAATTGCAGAAAACACAAGGGAGCTGAGGATGATCCGGGAGGAGATGCGGTCGGGGGCGCTTGGCCACATTGCGGATGCAATGGAGGACATTGTGGGGCTAATGCGGCAGGAAGCACCAGTACCAGCACCAGCACCAGCACCAGCACCGGCACTGACACCTGAGGCACCAGGACAAGGTGCAGTTCCGCGGGGGGTAGTGTGCTGTGGGAGGCATGGGCGGCCATGCAGGAGGTGACTCCGGGACCAATAAACAGCTATTAACCAGTACATACGTGTGTTTTAAAATGTGTGTCCCTGTGCTCCCCTTAGGCAGTGTGCAAATGCATGTTGTGTGCTACACACATGCCCCTCGATGGTGGGGTGTCTGTACTGGCAGGTATTACTGCACAGACACCATCACATGCCATCATGTTCAATCATGTATTCTCCTGCCAGCTACTACACCTTGACCACACTGTGGAATTTTACTGACTGGGGTGTATGACTCCCACCTCACCTGCAGCTGATATGCAGGTCACAACTGCTGCCCAGGCATTCTTTCTACATTCTTTCATATGCCTACATCATGGCCATGGTGGCTACTCCAAGGCACACTTCCACCCAATCCTATGCCACCCACAGACATCACAGTGGATTGCATGTGCACCCCTCTCTGTTACAGCCCAACTGCCTTCCACATTATCTGCATATTCACTGTCTCACACGAATGTGAGAAATGCATCTGACTTGTCCGTCACCACTTCCCTTTGTTCCCATCCAGCACCTCACTTCTGACTTCTCCATTAGCTCCCTTATCTGGCGTTAAGGCAACTGGCCTTAGTGGGCATTAACCTGCACTCTTGGTGCCCTTAACGCTTGACATGTAGTTCATGCCTCTTAACCAGTTCCTAGCGCCCTTACTGCCGGAGCGCCTACTCCCTGCCCCGGCCTTTAATGCACAATGGGGGCCTTAATGCTACCGTTAACGCATGCAATTCAATATGTCCTTTCCGGCCTTTAGTAAAAGTACCCTCTAGGCTACATAATTTAGTTGCTACAATTTTTGTTGAGTGTAACCTACAATTGCAAAGTTTTCAATTCTTTATATATAGCCTGAGCATATTACTACTACTACTATTTAGCATTTATATAGCGCCACGCACGCAGCGCTGTACAAAAATATAAGCAAAAAGATAGTCCCTGCTTATCAGAGCTTACAATCTAGTCAAGACAACACAGAACAATAGACAAATCGGGAAAATAATTATGGTGACACGGAGCAATAGTTAATTTGGGATAAAGCAAAGTATGGGGTAAAACAAAGTATGGCAATTACAATTGGGGCAAAACAAGTATGGCATATAAATTGCATTCTTTTTTTCTTAGCACAACCACCTGGCCAGAGTTCTCATTGAGAGACCCTCCGTCCTCCCCCTCTCCCTAACCAGAGCTCTGAAGTGGCTACCCCTTTTTGAATGCCTGGTAAGGAGCACCATCTCATCATTGCCTCAGGCAGCACATTCCCTTGAGCCTTTCAGCCTGGGTGGGTGCATGGCTGAAAGTTCACGTAGGATGCCAGATACCCTTTGGCCAGTTCTGCTCTTTCTCTCTCTCTCTTTCCCCTCCCTTGTCCTCCTCTGCTCCCATGGCTCACCTGTTCTCCCATGACTCCTTGATTCCCACAGCACACCAGCTACCATCCACCTCACAGCTCTTCAGCAGCCGCTCCAGCCACTACCCCAGGCACATGCCTATCCCTTGCTAGTGGGGTCTGTATGTGCAGCAATGCACACATGTGCATTCCACCCAAAAGCAGCAGATAGACAAGAATACAAGATACAGTATGCTGTACTGAGTCAGACCAAGGGTCCATCAAGCACAGTATCCCATTTCCAACAGTGGCCAATCCAGGTCACAAGATCACATTTCTGGTTCCTATATATTTAGACTATTAACTGACATCATATCATATGAAAGGGGGGGGGGGGTGATCGGACAGAGAATGCAGCTAGAACCAGTTTATGAGCAGCCCATACATTCATCTCCAAGGAGTGACTTATTCAGTGCTTGAGTGACTTTTAGCATGTGCAGTTCTGTAATGTCTGCATCCATTAAGGCTTCAGTTAATTAATGAATATTTAAATCTTTATCTTTATTAGCAGAGTTTGATAAACCGCCCATGCCGGGGCGTCAGGGCGGTGTACAATACAAAATGGATAGAGGCTACTGAAAATAAAGCGTTAAATTGGTTGCTGTTGTGCTGAATACCTGATTTCCTGTTCTTGTTCTGCAGTGATAACTTGTAACCTCCCCAGGAGCCTCTAACTTGGCATGTTAATTAGCTAGCTGTTCCTCAAGCCAGTCAAGTGTCTTAAGGAAAATACGGAACTGGTGCCTGATAGCCCAAAGAGTGGCACTGGGAATAGATCTCAGTGATGATGAATGGAGAGCATTTAGAGAAGGAAAAATGCAGTGTGTGGTAACTTAAAGTTAACTTGCATATTCAAGCACAGCAACCAAAATGTTAAAACTTGACGTGCAATCTAATACTCACTTAGTTCAGGAAACACTGGCACCTTGTGGTCACTACTAGTACTGCACCCAGAATACTGATACTTTGTGGTCACTACTAATACTGCAGCCTTCTACATCCCCCCCCCCCTATATTTCCAGGGGGGGGGGGAGCTGAGCATTTTTGTAATTAGGGTTTTTTATCTGTCTTTGATATGCATAGGCATGTAGAGATGATGTGCACAGTTAGAGTCAGGTGATGGAGTCATGGAATCACAACAGGCTATATCAGAGGCAGAAGCACCAGTAGCATATGAGCATAGCAAGCAGAGAGAGTAATGTCAAAGAAAGCCATATCACTAGTGTAACAAGAGCTACTGGTTGCATCAGCATCAGCACGAGCAGAGGCAAGCCACATAAATGTTCTATCTGAAGGTGATGGTAACTGGTGACATGCAATGATGTTGCAGCAGTAGGGGAGATAGAAATTGGCATTATAGTGTCAGTGATGAAGGCAACAGCAATGACCACATTGTGCTTCAGGAGCAATGTGGGGCCTGGGGGCATTGGTACTAGGTTCCCAGGAACTGCACAGACCATGAATGCCAGGCAGAAATAATTTATCAAATGTGAAATAAAGATAAAGAATAAAGAAAGAATATGGAAGTATCAGAAGTGGCAGGAGAGAGGACTGGTAGTGGTGTAAGAGATGGGATTGACGGGGAAGGGGAGGGGGGAATGTTAGACTGTTAGACATCAGCTAAGGAACTGGAGGGGGTATGAAAGGGAACATTTAGAAGGGATTAGCTAGCAGAGTGAGAGAAGAAATGGACTAGGAGAAGGTTAGAGCAAAGTTGCTATCCAGTTCCAGAAATGAGACTTTAAATTAGTCCTGAATTTCTGTTAATCTCATTCTGATGCATTGTGGGACCTGCAACACTGAAGCCAATGGGTAAAATCAGAAACAATAAATACCACACTGCACTGCAATGCAAATTTAAATCCAGAACTGGCAAAAAATCTCACTCCTGAAACTGGGTAACTTGGCAGCTGTTAGAGGGACTCAGTTGCTGGGAGGGTGAGAAGGGATTAACTCATATATAGAGAGCCTTGGGGATGGTGGGACTGCTCTCCTATACTGTATAATCTTTACCTCATCCCTGAGCTGAAGTAAAGATAATACACTAAAGGGGAAGTACAAAAACTGTGCCAAAATTCAGTGCAGTGTTTTACATCGGAAGCATTCTCGATTTAGCAGGTTTGTCTGCAATTTGCATGCTGAGTGTGCAACCCTTTAGCAAGATGGTTTTACTGTGGATTTTTCCATGCTAAAACTCTTACTGAATTGAGAGTAAGGTTAGTGCAGGAAAATAAAAAGTAAACCATTGTACTAAAGCAGGGGTTCTCAACTCAGTCCTCGCTACAGACCTAGCCAGTCATGCTTCCAGGATAACCATAGTGAATATAAATGAGAAAGATGTGCATGCACTGCCTCCATTGTATGCATTTCTTTCTCATGCATATTTATTGTGGTTATCCTGAAAACCTGGCTAAGTGTGTCCTGAGGACTGGGTGGAGAATCCCACACTATTACATCGGTCCCTATGTTAGGGAAGCTGTTTCCACAGTTCCCTCAGAAGCTGAAGGAGCAAAGAAGGAACAGGGAATCTGAAGCAAGAGGAGTCTGGTACTGTAGGAAGCTATCCTGTCCCGTCATACTGAAGAGAGGAAAAAAATCTGCCCGGGAGAAGGAGACTCAGCAGACCTCTTGCTGCATGTTTGTAATCCACGTGCCTATATTTTATTTACTCTAAAGAACTGTTTTTGCTATTTTTTCTACCACAACCAACATTTTATTTTAGCTTATTCTTCATTAAATAATTGTACTTTTTATTCAGCCAGACCTGGATGTCTTTGTGTAATTTGCAATTTAAGTGCTGCAGGGTACCACTAGCCCAAATAGTTATAAAGAGTATAATGTGGGAGTGTTTAGGTAGATGGCTTCCCCACAGGGAAATAGCATGAGAGGAGAATAAGGAAATGTGTTTCTGTCAGGCAAGACTATAAAAGCTCTAGTGTGGGAGGGAACGTTGTCTGTGCCTCTTTTCTGCTGCCAGAAGCAAGCTGAGAAAAAAAAAATCCCTGCAGCCTCGGGTCTTGTGAGTGTTGGGCCCTGAAGTACCGAACTTGTCTTGAGGGACAATGAAAAGGAGAAGATTCATCAGTCTCAGAGTTGCCAAATTGCCCAGTTCCAGGAGTGAGATTTTAAGCCAGTCCTGGATTTTTGACAATCTCATCGATGCATTGTGGACTTGCAGCACTGATTCCAATGAGTAAAATCAGCGACTACATATACCATACTACATTGTAATGTAAATCTAAAATGAGAACTGGTAAAAAAAATCTCACTTCTGGAACTGGGTAACTTGGCAACTCTGCAGACTTAGGGTTGCCAACTGGCTCTCAATTCATCTGGCAGGTAAGATCCAATGCTGGGTTTACCCCATTGCATACAGGGACTTGTAGTTCTGATATCTCTATTGCATTCGATAAAAAAAAGCAAGACTACAAATCCCTGCATGCACTGGAATAAACCCAGGACTGAATCAAGCCTATCGAGTGAATCTGGAGCCAGTTGGCAACCTGAATCAGTTTTTGCCTGCTTTGCTGCCAAGTGCTCAACAGGTAGCCTAAGACTCATGAGAGGCTGAATTCTGGGTTCTGGCCTAGTCCCTAGACAAAAGAAAAAGAAGAAGGGTTGTAATCATTTATCTCCCTTTTACTATAGGAAAAGTTGAGGAGGTGTCTAAGATCCTATGACCAGTGGTGATTGAAAGTCCACTAGGAAGACAATGTAGCCTGTATTTCTTCAACCATGGCTGCGAGAGCCTGCAAGGAAGAAGTACTTGGAATTAGGCTAGTGAAGTATTTCATTTCTGAAAATCTGCTCGAGGGCTGAAGTGACTGTACTACACAGCCAGATCTTCTTGCGGTATGGACTGCTTCGCAGGGCTGAAGAAACCGAGAGACACCCTTTGGGGTAAAAATCCAATTGCTGCAGGAAGCTCAAGGAGCTTAAAGGAAGTGAGAAGAAAGTGGGAGAGTGTCTGTGCCTATTCAGTTTCCCTTGGGTTTCGAGGAAGCCAGTGATGAAGTAGAAATAAAGAGATGCACTGAGGTGTTTTGCAGGTTAGAGATGCAAGTGACTGACTGAGAGAGAAGTAAGGATCAGTCTAGGAAGGGAGACTGTGGAAAGTAGCTCCCATATGTTAAAAGATAACACAAGAATAGAGAAGAGAAGAGGTTATTTGGCAGTCTGACCCCTTAGTGGTAGTTCCAGAAGACTACCACTAGAGGCTGAAGCTGCCATTTTGAGGATAGAAGAGGTTGGGCAGGAGTATCCAGGGATCAGTCCTTACCCCCCTACTACCCACCAGGGAGACCTCCTACAGGTGCCTAGGAGATTCGAGAGTGAAGGGGGGGGTACTTTAAATGAGGGTAATGTTTTAAAGCATAGCCTCTTTAACTTGTTCATTAGCCACTTGATGATCTTGGGAAGAAAAGATAACGTCACCTCTTTCCATGAATAACACACTAGCTTGTGAGGTTTCACGCAAGCGGCATTATTCATTTTGCATAATAGTAACATAGTAAATGATGGCAGATAACAAGCAGCCTGGTCCATCTAGTCTGCCCAGTGACGTGGCTAGAATTGTATCTGCCACACCATGCAAGTTACCCTCCTCTATGCATGTTTTGCATCGCATTATTTGTTAATGTGTGTTGCATTAAAAAATCATGGGTTATTTCATTAATACACTATTCTGGGCATCTATTTTTGCATGTACAAGCCAAATCTGGATTTGATCCGATGTCGACTGGGTGTGTGAGAAATGCTTTGAAAGAGAAAGAGGGAGGACATTAACTCGCATAAAGCATTCCACCTATATTGAGCCTTGAAGCCTGTCTTCCCCCCCTCCCCCCCCCCCTCCAGATACAGAGGATAAGGAGCACGGTTTCTCCTTTTATATCTGTAGCCCTTGGAAGCATCCTGTATAGAAAAGTACCCAGGGGTCCTGCTACATATGTGTAAGTGGAAAGTGGACATTGAGTTAAGTATTCCTTTCTCTCTCTTCATTCTTTCATGGCCCTAGAAGTGAAGGAGCCCTGCTACCCTTTACCCTTACTGTGCCCTGAAATCTTGAGAAAAGAAGTATCCAGGCATTTCACATGCTATGCTATGCTTCACCTCTTTCTTCCTTCCCGTCCAACCATGCTCGATCGATCCAAGATACTGAACTAGATTAAAAACAGTAATAGAGACCACGAAATACAGCAAGGCCTGGGTTACAGAGCAGCCTCAGCTGCCAGGACTGCAACAAAGCACTATAACAACGAGAGACTACAAAAATAACACAGAACAACTCATAGCTGGTGGGTTGATTTTTTTTTTTAATTCTCTGTTACAGCACTGCAGGTCTTCGGCCCACCAGTACTCATTTGTTTTTCTGTGATAGAAAAAGAAAATTAAAAAAGGAAAAATATTAAGAGCTGCTTGGCCGACAACAGTAGAAAATTGATTCGCCGTTGGGACTAAGAATCTGTGGAGCGGAGCTGCGTTAACTCGACATTCCCCGAGGAGAGAGAAAGAAAAGAGAGAGGGGGTAGAGGGGGGAGGAACCCTAGTAGATGTGCAGGAAGAAAGGTTTTGAAGGTACAAAGTGTGCAAAGACTGCTTTGGCCTGCTGTGTGCTTAAATGCCACTCCCCCTTGGTGACAAGCTTTGTGTGTTCCAGGATCATGAACTCATTCTGTACACTCCTCTCTGAATCACTTTTGAATAATCGGCGTAATAATAGAATAATCACAGCAATAATAATTTGTAGTTATGAAGTATTTTCCATTCATATTGGATCACAAAGTGCTTTTGCAAACACTTTTTAGCAAGCACCAAAAGAGCAGACACCTCTGTGTGTGGGGAGAGAGGAGGGGAGGGAAGGGGGAGAGTAGTGTGCAAGTGCGTTCATGCGCAGGGGGACTCTGTGTGTGTGTGTGTGTGTGTGTGTGTGTGTGTGTCAGCATAATTCACACAATGATGAGGTTAGGAGACCTAGGGGTATGTTTACTAAAGAGCGTTAAGAAAGCAAGTGTGCCGTTAACGCCTGCTATCGGCACCCTTGTGCCCTTAACGCTGCAATAACGCTGCATTCACAATCATTAAAGGCTCCTGCAGCATTAAGGGAACAGGAGTCGGTGAGTGGGTGTTGACAGTTTTGCTCTCTTAATGCCAGTTGTGCAATCGCGCGTTAGGGCTCTTTAATGCTGGGAACCCTAACACCAAGTAAAACCTCGCAAAAAGGGGGTATTTAGAGAGGAAAGAGCCAATTCCAATGTCTGCAATGTGATCTACACACAGGGGAACAAAAGAACCACATTCCCATTGCAGTAAAATTAGACGCACCTATGATCAATTGTCAGTGCTCACATGACTTGAATCAACTAATGAATGATGTCTTTAATGTTTAAAAGGGCCATATTCACTCCCTGTTCCATTATCACAATGGTGAAGACAATAGAACTGCCCGTGACTGTCAAAAAAGCAAACTTCAGAAGGGTACAAGGCATCTTCTTGGGATTCCTGTGTCTACAATTTGCAATGTTATTAAGATGTTTTCTGCTCTTGGAAATGTCAAGAACCTCCCAGGACATGGTGGGAAGAGGAAAATTAATCCAAAAAGTCTTCAAAGGTTAGTGTGAACTCCTGGAAAAACACCACATACAACATCCAAAGAGTGTAAGGCTGACCTGGAGCAATCTGGAATGGTGGTTTTACCCCATACCATACGCCACGCACTAAACAAAGAAGGACTTCATGGGTGAAGGCCAAGAAGGACCCCGCTGCTCAAAGACAGATATAAAAAGGCATACCTGATCTTTGCCCAAACCCACCTTCAGAACCCACTATCTGAACTAGGAACACACTGACCCCCTCAGTAAATGTGCACACCAAAATTGCTAACCCTACAGACCTACTCAATGCATATATATAGTTATAATGTTCCATGTTCATAGTTTTATACATAGTTGGATGTTATATGTAATTTGAAGTTGGTTCAATGTAAACCACTTTGACCTGGTGAAAAGCGGTATATAAGCCCTGCTAAATAAATTAAATAAATAAATAAATGTTCTGTCGGTGCCGACTGTGCACGTGGACTTCACCCAATGGATTGTACAGAAATCAAATTGACTAAATCTGTGGAAGACAACGATGTAAAAACTCGATAACATCAACAAAGATAAAACCTGCAGCACACTGTGGTACAGATCACCAACTACTACTATGCAAACTCAAGTTAAAGTTGAAAAAGAGCAAGCCACTCATGAATGTAGCAAAATATGACCTTGCGAATACACTACTGGAATTTAAAAACTGCCTGATTTGCTGCTTTAGATACAAATGGAAGAGTTCCAGAAGAGTTATGGGATGACATAAAGAAGGTTGTGTTGGAAGAAAGAGAGAAGGTGAAAGGTGAAAAAGCAAAAATGGTCAAAATGGATGGCTGAAGAAACTCTGAAAATTGTCCAGAAATTTAGAGAAGCTAAAGAGAGGAGAAAGAGAAGCAATTGCAGAACTCAACAGAGATTTCCAACATGCAGCAATACAAGACAAGGGGGTATGTTTACTAAACCGTCTTAACGTCGCAGCAGTGGCGATAACGTGGCGTTAAGGCACACTAACGCTGTGAAATCCGGGTCTGAAGGGTGGAGTAAGGCTTAACAGAGGGTGGAGAGAAGGGGTCAATGGGCGGAGAGTGGGAGGGGAGAAGCTCCAGGCACACTAACGCTGTGAAATCCGGGTCTGAACACTAACACCAGTGAAACCCTCGCATTAGGCACATTTGCAGGAAAGAGAAACCATTTCACTCAGCAATGTGCAGTAAAGGCAGGGAAACCCAGAAAAGTGATAGTTGTGAAACATGTGCAAGGACCAAAAAGGCAAATAAACATATAAAAGGACCAGAACCACATCTAAAATCCCAATAACCAAGCTGGCCATTAGTGATATTAATGATAAACATAAAGTAACACTACTGACAAAGCGTATAAATGAAGATATCATGTTTGGAAGGGTCTATGCTCTGTCCCCCTACAAAGTGAATGATCCCACATTGAAATAGTGCTAATCAGGGTTTCTGTCATTTAGATTGGGCAGGTTTGTTATGGCATGCACATGTGCAGCAACAGCAGAGTGGACACGTAGGAAAGGGCAACTGTACTGATGCTGTAAATGGGATACAGGGGGCTGCAGGCGGCACATGCTGTGGTCCAGCTGGGGCACAGTGCGGGCTAGGCAGATGCCTAGGTGGCACATAGGAATGCAGAAACTGTAAAGCAGAAAGACAGCAACTGACGAGGGTCCAACATGGGCACGAGTGTGTGTCCCACAGTGTCACTGGGGAGATTACCCAGTAGGTACCCCCAAGGGCACATAAAATTGGCAGGCAGTGTGGGGAGGGGGGAAGCACGCATGTCCATGTAGGCACCCCTACCCAAGAACCCACACCATAGGCAGCTGCCTAGCGGCATACTGGATGGCCTGGGACTGCGCACCACCAACACCACCGGCATAATGGCATGGCAGCATGGTGGCAGAGGGGTGCTGGTGGCGGAGGGGGCAGTGGCATCTGCCCACAGCAGACCATGGCCTAGCCCTGTTTAGGTGGGTGCCATGCACTGCAAAAGACAGGGTCTGTCTGACGAACAGTCACGGTATCCCCAGGAAATGAACTGTCCCTGTGGCAACAGTGTGGTACAGTACACACAGCCAATGTGTTCATGAGCAGAAGGTCACAAGTGCAGGTCCCAGCTGTGGCTCCTGCCAACCCTGTCCCCATATTTTACCCAGTATTAAACTATGGTAATAAAGACGGAATCTTTATTGCAGATAAAATAAACATGCCTGAAATGCCTATATTTTAACCTACAGAGCACAGACACCATAAACATGTGCAATACCTAGAGCAGAGTTTCCCAACTGCAGTCCTGGAGGGCCAAACATCATTCAGGTTTCATGCTGTCCCTAATAAATATGCCTGTGCTGCATTTGTATGCGTCACCCCCATGGTATGCAAATGTATCTCATGCACATTCATTAGGGACAGCATGAAAACACGAACAGTGTTTGGCCCACCAGAACCGGAGTTGGGAACCTCTGCCCTAAAGCAGCGGCCAACAGGGGCAAACACCCACACCCACAGGCTCCACTATCCAAAGCCTCATGGAGAGTCAGGCTGCTGGGCCCTGCGCGCAGCAACATCTCCCAATACTAGCACTTGCATACCTTCGCAATGCCGCCCTAAACTTGAGGATACGTTACACATATATCAAAAGGTTGGTATGATTAATGGCAGTTAACAATTCCTAAGTTAATCACAATTTGCTGATAGAGCTGCATCATAGCAACCTTTCTGATATCTGTGAAGTGTGTTTCAGTTTTGGTTTCTGACAGTGTTTACCATCCGGGCAGTGACCCCAACAGAATTGCATACCATAGCCATGCCTGCACTGTGCCCAGGACTGGTGTGGTGGCCAGGGCTGCCAAAAGCCTCTATATTTGCACAATGCTGGCATAGGTGTGGTAGTCTGTGTCTGTCTATCCATGTGTTGTGGCTGCCTACACCTTACTCAGCCCACACTGCTTGCACTGTTTCCAGTGTTAGCCTGCCAATGTGCATAATGAGGAGCAAGGTACTGTGGGTATGGCCCAGACAGGGTGGCCTGGGCAGGATGCATCTGCACAGGGCATAGGGCAATGGCTGGGACATTGTAGTGCCAGGCCACCACCTGAACAGACAGGGTGGCCACAGCATGTCCTGCTGGGAGGTCACTCTCACCCTGACTGAGCAGTGACCACGGCATGGCTAGGTTCCCCCATAGTGCTATATAGTATTTCTCTCAAGGGATATTTATGGGTTCTCTTTTCTGGGGCTCAATCACTGACTTATCTGCTTGGTGTGTGTGTGCTCACATCCCAGTTTTGGGTGCACCCATCTTCTCCAGGAACATGCACTATGACTAGCTAGCAGACTGTCTGCAGTTAGCATGTGTATGGTTGGAACACCATGCAGGGTGCAGCGGCTGGAGATTCACTGTGCTCGCTGCTGGAGAATGTCAGATAGTGGGGTGGGGTGTGGTGGGGCAGCTGAGCATTTCCAGGCCTACTGTCTGTCTGCCATTGCCTTATGAATGCATACAGATCTACAATGACTGCCCTGTAGGGTGCCTGTTCCCCAGCAGAACTGGGGTTAATGGTTCCCTCTACTGCCACCATTGCAGGGATGTAGAGTGTGGACCTGTTGGTGGGAGATCCTGTCCCCCCACCCTGAGCCCCAGAGGGCGGTTTGGGTGGTGCTACATAATCCGCCTATGGGTCCAAACACCCACTTCACTTAAATCATGTGACCATAGCACCCACACAGGATATGCACTATTCTGGGTGCATCATAGTCCGCAAGGGCTAGATGTGACTGGGAAATACGGATGGACACAGGTGTATCCTAGGTGTGTCTGCAAAGACTACCTATCACACACTGGCACTGATGGCGACCTGCAGCATAGCCTGTCCCAGCTAAGCCAGGTGCTGCGGACCTGGTGCTGGGCACCCCACGTCGCCCTCAGGGTGAGCACAGTACACGCACAATGTGACGGTCTGTAGCTACTCTCTGCCAGTAACACACACAGTCAGTTCCCCCTACCAGGCCGAGGTGCTGTGGGGGGTGCATACCCCATCTTGTGATTACACTGGTCAACAAATTTTTACAAAAGTCATGTTACTGAAATAAAAATAGTCATTTCTTATCAATTTTTATATGCTGAGCATGAATATGACAGTGAAATTGCAAAGTTGGCTCTAGTTTTTTGTAATCTACAAGAATTAATGTTTACATCACGAAATGCATGTCAATAGTAAATATAATAGGCCTTCGGTTAATACCTGTAAAAAAACAAGTCATAGACTACTTCTCAGATTTTTTCGCTTGTCTCTTGTACAGCTGTTCGGGAGCTTTTCTGGGGAGGGTCCAGCAGTAGTCAGCCAGCATTGTAGTGGACCATTATCCCTGGTATCTTTGCTCCATCGTTGCGATATCCTGGTGAAAATGATCGCCCTGTTCAACACTAACCATACCACAGTTGTCAGGAAAGAAATCAAGATGGGAATCAAGGAAATGGATCTTTAGAGACAAATTGCAGCCAAGTTTCTGATACTGCATCAGCATGTCTTCTACTAGTTCCTTGTAGTTTTCTGCCCTAACATTCCCGAGAAAGTTTGTTGACACTAGGCGAAAAGCATTCCATGCTTGTTTCGCATCACCCTGCAGCAAGTTGTTGAACCGGTCATCTTTGAAGAGCTCTCGAATCTGAGGACCCACAAAAACTCCCTCTTTAATCTTGCTTCGCTGAGTCGAGGGAATTTTTAATGTAGGTATCAGAAAGTTGGCGAAGTGCGGTCCATGGCTTTCACGAAGTTTTTCATCAAACCTAGTTTGATGTGAAGGGGTGGTAGCAGGATTTTGTGAGCCTCAACCAGAGCTGGGTGCTGGATATTCTTCTCTCCAACTGTTACATTTTGTCTGCGATTCCATTCCTTCTGCAAGTAGTGCCAATCCCTTGCTCGGCTATCCCACTCACATAAGAAACACATGTATTTTATATATCCCTGCTGCAGTCCCATTAAAAGGGCAACTACCTTCAAGTCACCACAGAGGTGCCAGCTGTACTTGTTATAGTTAATGGAAGTCAGTAGATGCTTTAAGTTATCGTATGTCTCTTTCATGTGGACGGCATGCGCTACTGGAATAGATGAAAGACGGTTTCCATTGTTCAAAAGCACAGCCTTCAGACTCAGTTTCGAAGAGTCTATAAATAGTCTCCAATCTTGTGGGTCATGAGTGATTTTTAAGGCATTCATGAGGCTTTCAATATCGGAACAGAATACCAGATTACTTTCCTTTCCGACTGCGTATAGTACACTGCTGACGTCAGATGGCTTCAGCAGCCGTCTGGCAGTAGTATTGCATTGCATCAGAAAATGATGCAATCAACTCTGGATGATATGTGCATGCTGGTATTATGCAATGTGATGCAATATTACATCATTCAAGGCTTATTTGGTATGTTGTTGATGCCCTATTGGATACATTTACACGGTGAAACGTCAAAAATGAACTACATGCAATATCTTCAAAACGAGAGCCAATAAATTTTTTTTAATGTTATATTCATGTTCAGCTCACCATGATACTACAGATTAGGGCTTTTTAAAGTCAGTAATGATTTCAATGTTGACCAGTGTTATCTGTAGACTGCTGATCTGCATGTGCAGTGCATCATGGGTACGGGTGGGTTAACCCTATCCTGGTAACCACAGCAGACAGTTTGTGTGGTGACCTGCAGTCCTTCTGTAGCCAGCCAGGGGTTTGTTAGCAGCTATAGAGATGTAGCCCACTGGTTACTTCACTGACTGTGGAGGCAGCGGTCATGGATTTGATCCCATGGTGGTGCTATTTGATAGGGCTGTCTGAGGCATTTCCTTTTTTAATTTAAATTAGTGCTGCCAGTAAAAACACCCTCACATTGCTGTAACATTAAGGTGCCTCATAAGGCACCCTATAAAGCGCCCCATAAGGCGCCCTATAAGGCACACTATAGGGAACATTAAAAGGTGCCTTGGCAGACAGTGCACTTTATAATGTGCCCTCTGGAGTGCCTTTTGGGCCCCTTATGCGGCACCTTAGGTTACGGCACTGTGAGGGTGTGTTTGCTGGCTGCACTAATTTAAATTAAAAAAAAAATGCCTCAGACAGCACTGATTTAAAGTAAAGGGTAATGCCTCAGACAACCTTACTCATTAAGCCCACTGGGGGATCAAACTCATGACTTCTATTTCAGCAGTCATTGTATTAACCAGTGTGCTACACCTCTATTGCTGCAATTATGTCAACACGCGAAGTTAAGGTTAAAGCGCGGTAACGTGCATGGCTCCCTCTATCACGCGATAGTGGACACGCCGCACTTTATCGTGCGATAACCCACGATTGCTACCTTAAGACCGGAACGCCCACTCCTTATATGGCATCCTTCACATTATCGCTGCAACTAGCACCGGGAACATTAAGCCGGTTTAGTAAACATACCCCTTGGAGAAGTATTACAATGACACCTGCAAGGAAATAGAATTGGAAGCTATTAGAGAAAGAACAAGATCTGCTTTCCTAAAGCTACGAAAGTTAAAGAAAAAATTCCAGCCTCGAACTGGAATGCTACAAGATGCTCAAGGATCCATGTTGAATGATGCTGAGATAATCAAGAAAATGTGGAAAGAATACACAGAGAGTTTATATGATAAAGAACAACAGCGTTTCAACCTGTACCTTATGATCAGGAACCATTGGTGATGAAAGAAGAAGTCGAAGCAGCATTGAAAGCCTTATCAAAAAACAAAGCACTGAGCACTGATGGCATTCCCATTGAAGTATTACAGCAATCGGATGAAGTTGTTACCATACTTACAAGGCTCTGCCAGGAAATTTTTGAAGACAAATTCATGGCCAACTGACTGGAAAAGTTCAGTGTTTATACCAAAACTGAAGAAAGGTGATCCAAGTGACTGTGGAAATTATTGCACATTTGATTTGATCCCACATGCCAGCAGGATTCTACACAAGATCATTCAGCAGAGACTACAACCATACCTGGAACGAGAACTGCCTGAAGTGCATGCAGGGCTCAGGAATGGGCGAGGAACAAGAGACATTATTGCAAATGTTAGATGGATCCTTGAAAAGACAAAAGAATACCATATGTGTTTTATTGTCTACAGCAAGACTTTTGACTGTGTGAACAATGAGAAACTCTGGGCCACATTAAGAAGCATGGGTATACCAGAACACCTGATAGTTCTCTTGCACAACCTTTACATTGATCAAGAAGCAACAGTTCGAATGGAACTAGAAGAAACAGAATGGGTTAAAATCAGCAAAGGTGTACAACAAGGCTGCATACTTTCCCCCTACCTCTTTAATTTATATGCACAGCAAATCATCAGAGAAGCAGGACTGCATGAAGACAACAGAGATGTGAAGATTGATGGAAGACTCATCAACAACCTATGCTGATGATACCACATTACTGGCTGAAAGTGAAGATGATTTGAAACCTTTGCTTCTCAAGATCAAGAAGTATAGTCTTAAAATGGGTCTGCACCTTAATATTAAGAAGGCAAAGATCCTGATAACTGGCAAAATCAATAAGTTCATCATTGATGGAGAAGAAATTGAAATATTTTTGACTTACTTGGATCAACAATCAATAAAGAAAGGATTAGCAGTCAAGAAATCCAATGACGTATTGCTCTTGGTAGAATGGCTATGAAGGACCTAGACAAGATCCTCAAGAGCAGAGATGTCTCTCTCCATACAAAGATTCGACTTGTCCAGGCCATGGTATTTTCAATGAGGTCATATGGATGTGAAAGCTGGACTGCGAAAAAGATAGACAGGAATACAATTGATGCTTTTGAATTATGGTGCTGGCGATAAATACTGTATATACTGTGGACAACCCGAAGAACAAACCAGACAGTACTAGAGGAGATCAAACCTAAGCTTTCCATTGAAGCTCAGATGAGAAGACTTTGACTTTCATACTTTGGACATATCATGCGAAGAGAGAGATCATTGGAGAAAGACATAATACTTGGCAAGGTAGAAGGTCACCGTAAAAGAGGAAGGCCGGCAAATATATGGATCGATACAATAACAGCAGCTATGGACACCACTTTATCAACAATGAGCCGCTTGGCTGAAGACTGAACAAAGTTTAGGTCAACTATCTAGAGGATCGCCAGGAGTCGACATCGACTTGATGGCACTTAACAACAACAAATATTCTGTGGACAGATGAAACCAAATGAGCTCTTTGGCAATGCAGACCAGCGATACATTTACAGGTGAAGAAATGAAGCTTATAAGGAAATAAACATCCTTCCTACAGTTAAATATGGTGTAGGTTCCATAATGTTGTGGGGCTGTTTTGCTGCCTCAGGAACTGGAGGCCTAGAAAATATTAAAGGAATCATGAAGTCAGAGGACTACCAAGGAATTCTGGAGCGAAATATGCTACCTGGTGTCAGAAAGCTAGGCCTTGGTTGAAGGTCATGGGACCTCCAGCAGGACAATGATCCAAACCATACATCCAAAAGTACAAAAGAAAGGAAAAATACTGACTGTTTTAAATAGGCCAGCAATGAGTTCTGATCTCAACCTAATCAGGAACCTTTGGAAAGAGCTGAAATCTTCCATTGGTAAAAGGAATCCTGGACTTTAGGAAAACTAACTTTGCCAAGATGGGACAATGCCTAAAGGAGTCATTAGTGGGATGGGAACAACTGGGGGATGTAAAAAAGCAAACGGCAAAACTGAAAGAGGATATTTAAAGGGCAACAAACCTTTTTGTTAGAAAGGTAAATAAATGTAAAAGAAAAAGGAGGTCACTATGGTTCTCAAAAGAAGCTGCTGAAATGTGAAGAAAAAGAGGGTGGCCTTCATAAAATGCAAGAGATCACAGAGAGAGGAAGACAAGCATCAATATTTGGAAAAATTTAGAGAAGCTAGGAAAGTAGTCAGGAAAGCAAAGATACAAAAAAGAAGAAGAAATAGCCAGTGCAATAGAATGGGGTGACAAGGCCTTTTTTGATAAATGCTAGCAAAAGGAGGAAGTGCAAAAGTAGTAGTGTCAGACTCAAGGGTGAAATATGTAGAAGCTGAGGATAAAGCAGAATTGATTAACAAATATGTTTGTTCTGTATTCACAGCTGAAGGGCCAGGAGCAGGACCTCAAAAAACAGCAACAAGTAGGAACAGAAGTGAAGGGGATCTTGAACGATTTTCAGGTTACTGTGTCACCGAGCTAAAATAAAAATAGACAAAGTAATGGGGCTGGATGGGATACATCCGAGAGTACTGAAGGAACTTGGGGACATTCTAGAGGCTCCGCTGTCTGACCTTTTCAATGCTTCTTTAGAGTCTGGAGTGGTCCCAGAGGACTAGAGAAAGGCTCATGTGATCTCTTTATACAAAAGCGGAAGTAAGGATGAGGTTAAGAACTACAGGCCAGTTAGTCTGACCTCTGTGGTGAGTAAATTAATGGAAATGCTGCAAAAACAGAGGATAGTGAGATTTCTGGACTCTAATGGATTGCAGAATCCGAGACAGCCTGGGTTTACTAGAGGCAGGTCTTATCAGACAAATCTGATTGATTTCTTTGACTGGGTAACCAGAGAGTTGGACTGAGGGAGAGCCATAGATGTGGTGTACTTAGATTTTAGTAAAGCTTTTGACACTGTTCTACACAGGTGACTTATAAATAAATTGAGCACCCTAAGGACAAACCCTAAAGTGACTGACTGGGTTAGAAATTGGTAGAGTGGGAAGCAACAAAGGGTGCAGGTAAATGGAATTTATTTCTGAGGAGAAGGATGTAACTAGTAGTGTGCTGCAGGGTTCTGTCCTTGGTCCAATTCTTTTTAACATCTGTGTTAGTGATATTGCGGAAGGGCTGTCAGATAAGGTTTTCCTCTTTGCGGTTGATACCAAAATCTTCAATAGAGTAGACACCCAAGAAGGAGCAGATAAGATAAGAAAGAATCTAGCTAAGCCTGAAGTATGGTCAAGAATTTGGCAGGTGAGATTTGATGCTAAAAAATGCAAGATCATGCATTTGGGTTCCAAAAATCAAAGGGAGCGGTACAGCAGAAGGGGTGAAGTATTTCTATCCATGAAAGAAGAGTGGGGCCTGGGCATGATTTTTTTTGATGATCTTAAAGTGGCTAAACAGGTATAAAAGGTGATGGCGAAAGTCAGAAGGATGCTTGGGTGAATAGGGAAAAGAATGGCCAGCAGAAAAAAGTAAGTGATAATGCCTCTGCATAAGTCTTTGGTGAGACCTCATTTGGAGTATTGTGTGCAATTCTGGAAACCACACATTCAAAAAGACATAAACAGGATGGAGTCAGTGCAGAGGATGACTACCAAAATGGTCAGTGGTCTTCATTATAAACCATATGGGGACAGACTTAAAGATCTCAATATGTATACATAGAGGAAAGTGGGATAGAGGAGATACGATAAAGACATTTAAATACCTCTGTGGCCTACTGTAAGTGCACAGGAGGAGAGCCTCTTTCAATTGAAAGTAAACTCTGCAATGAGGGGATATAGGATGAGGGTGAAATGGGATAGACTCGAATAATATGTGGAAACATTTCTTTACAGAAAGAGTGGTAAATGTGTGGAATAATCTCCCAGTGGATGTAGTAGAGACGAGGACAGTATCTGAATTCAAGAAAGCATGGGACAAACACAGAAGATCTCCAAAGGGAAAAAAGGAACTATAGGTATAGTAGTTGATATGGAAGGGAAGACTAGATAGGCCACATGGTCTTTTTCTGTTATATTTCTATTATTCACATTCCTTCGCCTTCCTTCCTCCCTGGGACCCTGATTACTACAGCTAATTTCACATGACACTCATTTGAAAAGGTTGACCTCATCCAGGGCTGTACTGGGCCAAAATTGCACCCTGTGCAACTTGCACATTTAGCACGCCCCCCCCCCCCCACCCACCCATACCTCTGGGGCTCCATCCAGCCACTGCCTGCTCTTGCCCTGCTGCTGTCACCCTGTTTTCTCTGCAGCAGCACCGGCAGTAGTAGAGCAGACCTAATTTTAAAAAGAATTTTTTTTTTTTTTTAATTTTAGGTCTGCTGAGCTGCTGCTGGTGCCGCCGCTGCTGAGAGAACAAAAAGTGGTGGCGGCAAGGCAACAGCAGGTAGCCGAAATGTGCCTCCAAGCCTTTGCACCCTGTGCGGCTGCACAGGGCTAGATCTGACGCTGACCACATCACTCATGTTTATGGAGGAGGGATGTGCTTGTATCAGTACAGAAACTGACTGCATCATAAGAGTGAGGAAAGTGGCTTTGCAAGGAATTACAAATTACTTCTTAAATCTCCAGAGTTGTTTCAACGTATTGGTAACTTAGGCAAGCTTTATACCACCTCTGGCTGTCAAAATCTATTGTTTATCTTTGAATGCCCTGCTCTTTGCCGCCCACTCCCCAAGAAGTTGCCACCCTAGGTGACGACCTAGTTTGCCAAGTGGTTGGGCCGACCCTGCTCATGGAGAAGGCAACACTTTCAAAGGAAAGCACACCCATTGCTCCCAATGGCATCAGCCTAAGGATAAGAAAGTTATTCTTTAATGGCTAATTGGGTTGCTAACTACAAGGCGTTATTGTGTGCTGTCAAATCAGTGCCAGCTCCTGGAAACCCATCCCCTCGGATTTCTTGCCAAGGTGCTTCCAGAAATAGAGTGCCAGATCTTTCTTCCGGACAATAAACCACAGCACCTGGTATTCCATGACAGTCTCCCTTCCAAATGCTAGCCAATGCTGCATAGATTCCGAGATTAGACAACAGCAGTCTCATCACCACCCTGAATGAGCAGACTACAGGGGGAAAGACTAAATATGAATAAAAACCTGCATGAGAGACTACTAAGGAAATCAATGTGAAAATTCTTTTAGGCGCAAAAACTGAGTATGGAACATGGCTGTACCTCTGTTGCTTTTGCCTTTCACTTGCAGAGTTGCTACTGCTTCGTCCATGTCTAACCACTGCTGTCTTTCTGCCTGCAATTCATTCACACTGAAGCTGAGCAACTTTAAATAATTTCATGCCCGACAGCGGGTATGTACAAAAAAAAATCCTATTTCGCTAGCATCTAATGATCTTCTAACAACCTTGTAATTGGCCCAACCCTTGAAATGATTAAGAGAGAAAATGGGTAATTTCCTCTCATTTGACAAACTAATTGGATCACCTCTACCACTTCTTCATTTTCTCATCTTTATAAAGGCACAGTCTATGCTCATGGCAACCAGCAGTAGGAGAAGGGTAAAATAAAGTTATTTTGCATGGCAGAGAAAAGGATACCAGTTTATTATTGTTCTATAAGGAAGTATAGGCATGGTGGCAGGCAGAGAGGGCTTTGGTGTAATTAAATTTATGTGCAGGGCCTCCGAAACTGTAGGTCTCCTCACCAAAGAGCTTAAATAAAACTAAGTTGGTTTTATGGGGTTGTAACATTTTATTTCCATTTGAGCTTAAAGCTTAAAAATAGCAAGTACCTGCTAGACGAGGAAGTGTCCAGGCACCAATATGCAGTCTCTAAGTACAAATTACTGAGCTAAAGAGGTTTGCAATTATTTGCCCACAGCAAAGGGCAGCTTGGGTTTACAAATAACAGTAGTGCAATCTGCTACTCACAGCTTGCCCAGGTCTGCTGTATTGTGATAGTGTGTTTACTTCCTCTTTGGAACACAGTAAGGATCATCGAAGCAGACAAAATAATTTGAGTCCTTTCAAGTGTGGCCATTCAGGGGCAGATGTAATAAGTGGTTCTATCCTTTAGCATAGCAGTTTACTTTTGATTTTCACAAGTTAACCTTATTGCCGATGCATTAAGGGCTTTAGCATTGAAAAATCTGCAGCAACACCATTGTACTAAAGAAAAGCCAGTGCTACCATTAGCAGAAGGAAGTCTGCATCGGATGTGGTGGAAGCGGGAACAGCACGCTGCACCAGAGTCTCGGTCAGTGCTGCATTTCTGTTTGAAGTCAATTGCCACTACTGCAGGCCCTGCAGGAGGTCAGCAGTGGCAGTAATGGGGGCGGGAGCAGGGGTGCAGCAGGAAAGAAGTTCACCAAGGGCACCTCATATCTTTGCAACGGGCCTATACTACAGAATATTGCAGTAAGCATGCAAGTGATATGCAAACCTGCTGAATTGGGAATTGATCCCAGTATTAAAAAAATTGGGCTGAAGTCAAGATCCTACACAGCAGCAGCAAGGTAATCTGAGGTGAGGTGCAGCACTTCACCTTAGAGCAAGTGCCACCCCATCCAGAGACTCCATGACACCCTAGGCCAGGTATTCCGGGACACCAAGGATCCCTGACCTGGGTATCTCAGATAAGGGTATCCTTAGCCCAGGCACCTGAAGACAGGGGAGCCATGGCCCAAACATATCAAGCCAGGGCTCGCTTGGCCAGGTATCCAGTTCAGGGTATGCTTAGCCTGGGCACCTTGGGTCAGGACACCCCTGGACCAGACACCCAGCAATAGGGGTCCCTCATCCAGAGAATCTCTATGATCTTGGCCCCCTCTGGACCAATGACACTTACCTAATCCAGGGACACATCCAACAGTATCCTTCTCTTCTTGCTGCCATTTTAGAAAATGGCAGGGCCTGACCCTTAGCAGTGCCTTGGGACACACCATTAAGAGTCAATCTGTTAAATAAGGGATTACCGCTGTTATTGGAAGTGATCTTATTTGGCAAATTGATCCATAAAGGGGTTGGTGCCACCATTTTCCAGGATGGTAGCAGGAAGAGGAGGACACCTCTGAATATGCTAAATAAATAAATGCCCCCCCTCGACCAGTCAAGTATTATTGGTCCGGGGGGGGGGGGGTCCAACAGCATAGAGGATTTCTAGTTGAGGACCTCCTTGTTCCAGGTTCCTGGTCCAGGAATGCCGGTCCCAGGGGTTCCCTAACCTGGGGTGACTGATCCAGGGGTGCCCAGGCCCAGAGTGCCTGGGACCAGATAGCCCCAGGGGGTGGGGAGGCCTGGGACCCACTGGGCGATCAGGGAATTTTAGCAGGGTAGGGAGTAGAGGAATCTGGACTGTCTCTCCTCTCCTCTAGAGTATACATATTTAGGTCTTCAAGAATCTTCATATACATCTTCTGGCACAGACTCCAAATCATTTTGGTCGCCTTCCTCTGAGCTGTTTCAAGTCTTTTTATATCCTTCGTGAGACATGATCTCCAAAACTGAACGCAATATTCCAAGTGAGGCCTCACCAGCGACTTGTACGGGGGCATTAATACCCCTCCTTTCTGCTGGTTATTCCTCTCTGTATGCAGCCCAGCATCCTTCTTGTCATATTGTTTCGCCACCTTGAGATCTTCAGACACTAGCACTCTGAGGTCCTTCTCCTGGTCTCTCCCTCTCTCACATACAATTCCTTTGGATTTCTGCATCCCAAGTGCATGACTCTACACTTCTTCACACTAAACCTTAATTGCCAAGCATTAGACCATTCTTTCAGAGTTTTTCCCCTGCAACTGCTCCCTTGGAGTTTTAATTTTCTAACCCTGTCCCCTGTTTTTTTTTATAAGTCTCTATACCCAGAAGAATTAAAACAACTTTTTCAACTTCCACGGTACTATGGACCACAGCTGTCCATGCCTTTTGCCCAACTCTTGCCCCCATCCTTGGTCGAGCTCTCACCGCCTTGAGCCTATTTTCATGCATGTGCGATGATCGTGCATGTGCATTACTTCCAGATTTGGCCAACTCACTTTAAAACTTTAATTTTATACTCACTGCACAACCCGCTGTCACCACAGGATCTTAGCTGTACACCCCCAATGTTGCCTGATGCCTTCAGAGGCCACCTCGATCCTAGCAGAGACACTACTCCGATCACGGGACCAATGCGATCACATATGACTATACTCCCTGACGGTACCTGGAGCCCAGAAACCTGGCTCCTGGCTCAAAAACATAAAAAACATGTGGCAGTCAGATCCTCTGTGCATGTCCCATGCTTTCCTATGCATGTCCCAATCTTTGTTTCTACTGCCTTCACTGGAAAACTGTTCCACGCATCCACCACTCTTTCCGTAAAGAAATATCTCCCTCGATTACTCCCAAGTCTATCCCCTTTTACCTTCACTGTATGCTTTCTCATTCTAGAGCTTTCTTTCAGTTGAAAGCAGACTATATCCTGTGCACTTATGCCATGGAATTATTTAAAAGTTTCTATCATATCTATCCTCTCCCTTTTTTCTTCCACAGTATGCATTTTTAGATCTTTAAGTCTGTCCTTATGTGTTATATGTGGAGTTGTCAAGTTGCCCATTTCCAGAAGTGAGATTTTAAGCCAGTCCTGGATTTCTAACAATCTCATCCTGATGTATTATGGGACCTGCAACACTGATTTCAATGGGTAAAATCAAGAACCACAAATACCATACTGCATTGCAATGCAAATTTAAAACCAGAACTGGCAAAAAATCTCACTCCTGGAACTAAGTAACTTGGTGGCCTTCATCATAAACAGAGTTGCCCAAAACTTTAGTAGCTACCCTCTGGACCAACTTCATCCTGTTTATATCCTTTTGAAGGGGTGGTCTCCAGAATTGTGCACAATATTCTCAGTGTGGTCTCGCCAAAGATTTACAGTATACAGACCCACCATCATCTCCTTGTTCCTGCTGACCATTCCTTTCCCTATGCACTCATGCATTCTTCTGGCTTTTGCTGTCACTGTTTCTACTTGTGTGGCCTCTTAAGATCATCAAATATGATCACCCCCATATCTCACTCTTCTTTCATGAACAGAAGTATGTCACCCCCTATACTCTCCCTTGGGTTTCTGCAGCCCAAATGCATGACCCAGCATTTATAGCATTAAATCTTAGCTGCCAGATTCTAGACCATTCTTCAGACTTGCAAGATCCCTTCTCACATTCTCTACACCTTTTTGGGTGTCCACCTTTGGGAGATTTTTGTATCATCTGCAAATAAGAAAGCCTTACCTGACAAACCTTCCACAATAACACACACAAAAATAATAAGAACCAGACCAAGGAACGATCCCTGTGACACCAAACTGGGAACATTATTACCCTTAGAATGATCTACATTTATCACTGACACTTCCCTCTCAATCAGTTCATAACAGTTGGTCACTTTAGGGCCCATACCAAGGGCATTTATTTTTTTTATAAACCGTCTATGCAGAACTGCGCGAAAGGCTTTGCTGAAATCTTAAATATACCATCTGGTAATCACTGGATGCTAGATGTTGCCTACAACAACATCTGAAACACTCTCCCCATTCATAAGCACTAGACCAGTGTAGTCCTTCCCAGATGCATTCCCTTAACAGTTTCTGGAACAATTCTCCCTAAAGAGAATCCAAGATCACCTTGCTTCTAGACTACACCACAGCTTGAATGTCTCAATAAACATCTCGCATATTGAAATAACTTATTAGTAGCACTTACCCTTTCATAGCAATTTTGTGAATGTCTTCAATTAAATCTCTGTCCACCTCTTCTGCCTGAAAAGGAAGTCTGTTAAATAGATGTTCCGTTTCCCCTTTCCACATATAATGTGATTCCTCCTTCCTTTCTTCCTACCCTGTCCTTCTGGAATAGATTATAGAAGCATAGAAACATGATGGCAGAAAAAGACCACAAGGCCTATCTATCTACCCTTCCATGTCAACCACTATAACAGTCCCCTTTTTTCCTTTAGAGATCCTCCGTGTTTGTCCCATGCTTTTCTGAATTCAGATACTGTCCTCATCTCTACCACCACCATTGGAAGACTATTCCACGCATCTACCACTCTTTCCATAAAGAAATATTCCCCATTTTATATTCCTTTCCCCAGTGGCATACGAAGGGTGGAGCGGTGGGTGCAGACTAGGAGGAGGGTGCTGAATCCCAGGCGGAGTCAGAGCAGGAAACCTGACTTGCCACCTGCCTCCACTTCAGGACCGGCAGCTGTACCCTCCCAGACTGAAATATCCCCTTTCACCATCATCCTATGTCCCCTGATAGCAGAGCTTGCTTTCAGTCAAAAGAGGCTCTGCATCTATGCATTTATGCCATGGATGTATTTAAATGTCTCAATCATATCCCCTCTATCCCGCCTTTCCTCTAACGTGTACATATTAAGATTCTTAAGACTGTCCTCATAAGCTTTATAATGAAAAGCACAAAGCATTTTAGTAGCCACCCTCTGCACCGACTCCAACCTGTTTATATCCTTTTGAAGGTGCCTATATTCCAGCCACGGCTCTCCTTGAACCACATCTCTGCGGCCACTACTAAATCCAAGTCACCCACTTCCATTGTAGCCTCTGGATCTAGAATCTTATTTCCCATACTATGGGCATGAGCATACACGGCTTTCCAGATGCCGGCATTATTCCTAATTTTATACAGGTTTTTACTTACCTTGGGACTTTGGTCACCCTTCCCCAATGATCTCTAATCTAATTTGGAGCATAGATATTCTGAACCAATGGAAATTAGCCTCCTAAGTATGAGATCTGCAGCTGAGTATTATGCGCTATTCAGGGAGGCTAGCTACTGCTACTATTACCATTTGTACAGCACTACAAGGCGAACGCAACACTATATATGAACAGTCCCTGCTCATCAATTAAAGCGCTTCCTTTTTTTGTACCAGTAAGCAGTGCTGGCAGTTGGTGAGTTACAGAGGCAGCAGATCTGAGTCAGCATTGCACAACGTAAGTGGCAGTCATTGACGGAGATGATGTTGTCGGTGGGAATCAGAGGTGCTGTTGAGTGTAAGTAGGGATCGCAGATGGCAGGCAAGGAGAATAAGGAAATCATAGGGGTTCTGAGTTTTTAATGGATGTGGGGGTGTGGGGATAGTTCCTTCCTCTGCCATCTTCGTAATCTCCCCCTTCTTCCCCTTCCTTCCTCTTCTCCGTGATTCTCCTTATTCTCCCTTCCATTCCCCCGCCTAACCTCATCTGTCCCTCCAGCCATATCATCCTGCGATCCCCTCTCTCGCCGTCTCCCATATCCCTTCCTTTATTCACTATCCCCCTTCTCCCTTCCCAGTACTAATCACTAAGATCTCCTTTCCTTTTAATATGGAACAAAGAAATGAAGTGGGTACAAAAGAAATGGCATAAAATGACATTTGTATAAAGCTCAAAAATAAAAGTGCATGATTTAATATGAAAATATATGGAAATGTGCAAAATAATTGCTGCAGAATTTGCAAACTCTTGTTGCAGAATCTTGAAAAATCTGCTGCAGGAAAATACAGGCTGTGGACATAGACAAGAATCATTTAAGGGACCTGGAGAGCTTCCTGAGCCAAAAGTGCACATCACTTTGTAGAAAATGGAGACAAGGATGCAGGCTGCATAATATGGCAGGGAGCTCAATTAGAATTTGGCTTGGGTTTTAGTACCATGAGCCGTCATTCACCACTATTCCATGGACTTTTCCCCCCATTTTATATCCCTCTCCCCAGTAGCATACCAAGGGCAAGGCGGTGGGTGCGGGCTAGGAGGAGGGTGCCGAATGCCAGGCCCACATGGCAGAGCCAGAGCAAGAAACCTATCTTAATGTGGTGGGTGACTTGCTGCCTACCTCTGCTTCAGGATCATCAGCTGTTACCTCCTAAGCTGAAGTATCACAAATTGTGATACTTCAGCCTGTGAGGGGACAGCCACCAGGCCTGGTGCAGAGGCAGCACAGCAAGCCAGCCACCACATTAAGGTAATATATTACAAATGGCCCAAAATGTCACAGCCAGAATCATAATGAAAGCATGACTCTGACCACATAGCACCTATTTTATATGAGCTCCACTGGCTTCCAAGTTCTCAAGAGTAAGATGCAAAATAATAATTCAGACTGGTATATAACTTAGCCCCCTCCCACCTCTCAACACTCATCCAAATACAACCAACCAACAGACTCAGAAGAACCCCCAACCACAACTTTCTAAAAGTACCCCATACAATATGCAGCACCAAACAATTCACCAGCATTTGGGCATTTACATACATAGCACACTCACAGAGGAACGCCCTCCCCAAGGCGCTAAGAGGAATTAAAGACCTGCAATCAATCTGTAAAAAATTAAAAACACATCTATTTAAAGAACATTATACCAATCCCAAGGCCAGCAGCACATAAGGTCCACACTCCTCTCAGCCTGCCTCCTCTCTCTTCCCCTCCCTCCTCCTAGTTATCCCCCCTTTCCATCCTGCTCCACCCTATACCCCATTTACAACTGAAACCACCAACGGTTTTAGATTTGAATCTGTTGATTTAATTGTTGATATCAATTGATGCTCACACTAAGAATGACATTTACGAACTTTAATCCACCTGTACATAGCTTGTTGTAAATAGTTAGAAGTTGTACCTTTCAGTACCACTCTATGTAAATACTTAGAGGGTGCACCTCACCCATTTTGTTCTCTGTATAAAGTTCACTAATACTGTTCCATGTAAAGGTTTAGCTTGTTATGATGTAAACCGCCCATGGTCTCTGGAAGGGGCAGTATAAAAATTTGTTCAAATAAATAAATAAAATAAAATAAAGGTTTGCCACACTGGCTTCACCGTGTGGGCCTAGCAGGGGGTGCGCACCGTGAGGGGGGGCACACCACGAGGAGAGGACACCTGCTCCAGGTGCAGATGGCCCTTGGAATGCCACCAGATCTCCCTATTTAACTAGCCCAATCATTGCAATGATGGTGCTCATCCAATGATTATGTAGCAGAGTTCCTTCCAGAACCCTGCAATCATGGTCCATAAATGTGTCTACTAGATATCACGCTGCACGATGTTTGGGATTTCCTTTCTCTAGGAGCTGTGGATGCTCCCTCCACAGCTTCCCCAGCCCCAGCTGTCACGGAGCAGCCCACCCAAACTGGAAATCAAACCTGGGTCTTCCACATGGCAGTATGCAATCCTCTCACTGAGCCATTGGGCTGACTCTCTTTGTAGTCTCTGAGGTTCGGTGATCTTGCTTTAATAAGGTGTTCTCTAATGTGAAATGATCAGTGGTACTATATTTTATCAGTAATCACATTCAATATTTAGCCCCATGCCTGCTGCATATCACCAAGTTACCTAAAAGTGCAAGGAACTGAAAATGATCATTACTGCATGCACATTCTGGAAGTAATTTTATAAAGCTTTTTCCATATGTAAAACCTGTTTTACACAGAGAAAAGGGATTTAAAAAATTGCATGACCTCATCTGCGTATGAAAAGTAGCTACATAGAAAAAGTCCAAAACCTGTGCATTGATGATCTTGAAGGTGTAATTTAGGAAACGTGGAGGCAGAATTGCAATGTACATGCATATTTTATAAAAACATGGCTACATGCATAGAGTACACACATTTACACCTTTTTCAGAGCAGGTGTACATTTGTATGTGGGAAGTTGCATGCTATGTCTGTGGACTAGTTCTGAGAGCCTACAGTATTTTATAAAGGCACATAGACACCTTTATAAAACAGGCTCTTTTGTAGACTTCTCACACTGTCTTCCAAATATATACCCTTCTGATCTCCCATGCAAATCCATCTATGTCGTTTTCAGAATCTCCTTAGAGCAGAATTGATATAATGTTGACTTTAGGCAATTCAATATCTTTCATATTTCCAAGAAGATTGACTTTAGACATTGTATGATAAACGGTTACACACTGTGACTTCTAACATTGCCTTGTATCCAGATGGAATACATCAATCACCCATTCAGGTGGGAAACTATTAATGGAACAGAGGCACACTACCAAACATTCCTTCTGATTCTTTTCTGACAATCCTGGAGAGGATGTGCCGATTAGACAAAAAGCTTTACATACAAAGGCTTGTATCTCCCTCCCTCTGATCATACCAGGGGACATAACTGATAAGATAAAAGGGCTTGTTGATGGGTATTTGGCATTGGGACAATCCTACTAGCTATGCTGTTGCTGTGGATAAAAAGCTCTTATTCAGTTGGATTCACTGTGGAACTGATACAGCATAATGCAAATTGCAATTAGCCACTACAGCATCCGTAGAGACAATGCACCAGATTGCATCAACTGGAAATGTATTTCCGCCTGTGGGAAGACTGGCAAATATTGTAATTTTTCCTAATCAACAATACTGTACAGTACATGTCTCTTCTATATTTCCTCGGTCAATCCAAGGATAGAAGGAAGGGCACCTAGGTTGTGATACCTTCCAATATCCCCTATCCTTATCTCATATAATGTCCCACACATACCCCTTCCATTTCTACCTGCAATTCTAAAGCTTCATAAAAAAGATATTCAGAAGAAGCTATCCCTTTCTGATCTGTAAAACTGATTTTATAAATATCTTGCATATGACATCTTAAAAGCAACTCTAACATCCTGGTCCAGTGCTGAAAACCAAGAAAACAGTTTCTGATTCACATAAAGATACTAAATGGTACCTTTTGAAAGTGTGTACATATTATAGCCATTCATTGCATGATCAGTAGTTTGATCTGTATGACCACAGGCATGAATAGAGATGTTTTTAAGCTTCCATTTATGAAGACTGTGGGCCACTCTGACCTCCGTCAGACAAATTTGGCTTAGTCTCCACCACTCTTTTCTTAGGAGGTGAAAATTAGGTGCTTTCTTCAATGGATTATAAGATATTTCTTGAGAAGGTTGTTACTTACTCTTTCTTGCCTCCAGTATTCCCTTATGTACTGTTCTCAAAATACGTATACCAATGCACTACTAAACAGTGAGTTAAACTAGTTTCTCAATTTCCAACTGTTTATTACAAATAAGCAAACAAGAACTTACTGTAGATAGTTGAAACCAAGAGTGCTGCACTGATTCTGGTTCAATACAAGTATGAAGAGTTTTCTGTGGCATGGATAACTATAGTAACTGCTGGTGGAAAAATGATACAAATTCCAGGGCTTTCTAAGCCCAAGATGGAGATTTTTGCACTAGAGAAAAAGATGCAAAAGGAATACCCATAAAGACTAGGGTATTCCTTTGAATAATAGGGTCAAAGGATGTACCATGAGCAAGGCCGGCGCTACCATTAGGTGAGCTAGGCGGTTACATAGAGTGTCAGCCCTCCAGTTTACCCCCTGTGCACACTGCCACCAATGGCACCCTTCTCCAGAGCCAACAGCAGCAGCAATTGGTCCTGAAACTGCGAAGCAGCACTTACCCTCTGTCTCTCAGGCTGGGACATAGTTTCATTCTCTCCAATCTCCTGCTTTGCCCCCCTCCCCCCCCCCCCCCGGCCAAAGACTGACGGTTTACACAAAACTGGACGTCCAGGTCAGAAGCAGCAGATTGGAGAGAATGAAACCGAGATGCAGCCCTGGAGATTCTCTCCCCCATCCTCCATAACACTAAACAATACCCAAATACTAGTCCAACCAGAGGTGAAATACCTTGGAATCATCATAGACCGACATCTCTCCTTCAAAGAGCAAATAAACAAAACCGTCAAAGCAGTATGCTTCAAGGCCAAAACCATGCACTGCCTCAAACTTCCACACAGCACTCCAATCCACAATCCTTCCACACCTAGACTACTGAAATTCCATCTACCAGGGCCTCCCACAAGCTACACTGCTACCACTAACCACTGCTCATCAAACAATAGCACAAATCCTGCAAGGAACATCAAAATACGAACATATCACACCAATCCTTAAACAACTACATTGGCTACCAATTACAAGCTGGATAAAATACAAGACTCTCCTACTGACACACAAAACCATTCTTGCTCAAATACCCACCTTCAAACCTGCTACAAACTTATAAACCCAAAAGGACCAGAAAAACATCCACAATGAACACACTAACTATCCCACATGCTAAAACCAAATATAACCAACAAGCGTGCAAACAAGCTTTCCAACTATATGCCCCCACATTATGGAACACCCTTCCACCCTCAATAAGAAATACCACAGACCTCCATACCTTCCGAAAACAACTAAAAACTCACAATTTCTCAGAACATTACAGCCCTATGACTTAACTCCCCCTCTTATGATGCCAGTACCGTATATAGATAAGATTTTATACCCATTGTACATAGTTACTGTTTTTTTGCAAATCTATCCAAAGTTTACTGTATACAGTTATCATGTTTCTATGTAAGCCAACTGGTATTTTACTATTCTATGTAAACCGCTTTGACCTGGTGAAAAGAAGTATATAAACACTGCTAAATAAGTAAAAATAAATAAATACAAAATATAATTTAAATATGCACACATAGGCTGTGGGGGCAGAACACTCCCAACCTGAAATTAGTAGATACCAATCTTACAAGAATCAAACATACTAAAGACATGTAAAGTTCATAATGTAAATCACAGTCTCTAAGTTGTCCAAAAATATTTTTTCATTCCATGGGAATTTGAAATAAAACACAAATATGCAACATTGGACAATATAAACAGAGAAAATCTCTGAGTCCCTAGTCTTCTGAAATGTTTATGTTTATTCTATTTGATAGACCACCCTTCATAACATCAAAGCAGTGTACTATAATCAAAAAGCAAAAGTACAGAGAGGCTAGAGGTCAGAAAAGGAAAAAGGAACTGCAATACATGACAGGAACGCAGGAGTAGTCAGACAAGACAGGGGGATGAAACAACATGAGAGACACAAGGTCATTCTAGCACACAATACAACACACATTGTACATAGCTCAATCCAATCTAGCACACAATACAACACACACTCAACTAAATTTCACCCTCACTGCATGTTTAACACACTCACTTTACCCGATTGTTTGCTGTGATACCACCTTGATTAATAAGATAAGGCGGTTTAGAAATACTGTTAAATAAATAAATATGGTGGGAGCTGGGAGGTCGAAGGCAGAGGAGAACAAATGGGTTTTGAGGAGTGATTTAAATGTGCTGTAGTTCTCTTCCAATCTGAGGGGATAGAAAGAGAATTCCAGAGGGCGAGTCCAAGTTAAAATAAGGCGGAGTGGCGTGTGGAATGTAAATGGGCATGGGCTGGAGAGGGGAGGTGAAGACGATTGATGTGCGCTGAACGCAGATTGCGGCTGGGAGTGTGGAACTGGAGGAGATCTGCCATATATTGCGGGGTGTGAATGTAGACAACCTGATGAACTGTAGTAAGAATCTTGTAGTGGAGGCGATATTACAGTGGGAGCCAGTGGAGTTGAAAGAGAAGAGGGATGATGTGCTCTCGGCAGGTGGAATGAATAATGATACGGGCTGCCGTGTTTTGAACAAGCTGAAGTCTGTGCAGTTGAGTATGAGAGACACCAGCAAGAACAGAGTTGCTAAAATCTAAATGGGACACTAGAGACAACAGGAGTGAGGTTACTGCCTGGGGGGTGAGGAAAGGACGGATAACCCAAACTTGGCGGAGATAATAGAAGGATTTCCTCACAAGCTGGGAGATATGATACTTGAAAGAGAGATCAGAGTCAAGAAGGACCCCGAGATAATGGAAGGTGGACACTAGAGGAATGGGGGAACCTGCAAGTAGTGGTGCTATATGAGGACAAGTACTTCCATGAGTGAACCAGATACTGGATGTTTTTGCAAGGTTGAGATGGAGACAGTTTGTAGCTAACCAGTCATCAACCGAGGAGAGGCAGGTGTTGAGGGAAGAAAGGTCTGGCTGTAATGGATTGATGTGGTGCAGAAGAAGGATTTCATCAGCGTAGTAGTAGGCAGAGATCCCAGATTGTTGAATAAGGAGAGCGAGCAGTGCAAGAAAGATATTGAACAAAAGGGGTGCCAGAACCAAAGCCCTGAGGAATGTCACAATGAAGGGGGAAAGGGTCAGAAGAGGTGGAGTTGGAGGTTACTGTGCATAAGCGAGAGAAAAGGAAAGAATGAAACCACCGAAATACCGTGTCCCGAAGACCCGCATCATGTAGATTAGAGAGCAGGATCGAATGGTCAATAAGGTTAAAAGTTGCTAAAAGATCAAGGGAGATGGCCACAGAAATATCTCCAAGATTATGTGAGGTATGGAGATCGTTAAGGAAAGCTAATAGAATAGTCTCGACACTATGACCAGAACGAAAGCCAGACTAACAGAGGTGAAGGAAATGAGTGGAATCCAGGTGGTGTGAGAGTTTATTTATTTATTTATTTACATTCTCTTATATACCACGCTATTCTGCATCAGTGCGGTTTACATTGAACAAACTGAAATTACATTGAACAGAGCATTATAACTTGGAGATAACTATTTTACAGGGAACATGGGCTATGGAGGGTTAAGTGGCTTGCCCAAGACCACAAGGAGCACCTGTGGGACTAGAAACCCCAGTCCTTCCGGCCCAAGGTTGTTGTCCTCTAGTGGGATTTGAACCCCCGACCTTCCGGCCTGAAGTACCTTGCCCCAACCACTAGGCTACTCCTCCAAAAGCAAAAACAGCTTTTTCAAGAATCTTGGAGAGAAAAGGGAGGTTGCAGACTGGACGATAATGTGCTGGGTTGAGAGAGTCAAGAGATGGCTTTTCAGGATGGGGCAGACTAGAGCATGTTTCCAGGGGTTGGAAAAGGAACCTAAGGAAAGACTGGCATTCATCATAGTAAGGATGGAGAGAAGGCGGGTAAGGGAAGGTTCCAGAAGTCAGGAGGAGGGAATAGGATCGAGGGGACAGATCGTCTTATGGGATGAAGAGAGAGATTTGATGAGTTCCGTGACAGTGAGTGGATAGAAAGATGCCCAGA
Organism: Ichthyophis bannanicus; assembly: GCA_033557465.1. NCBI lineage: Eukaryota > Metazoa > Chordata > Amphibia > Gymnophiona > Ichthyophiidae > Ichthyophis > Ichthyophis bannanicus. The sequence continues at coordinate 352,587,878 of CM066034.1, read as the reverse complement.
CATCAGAGAGCGGAGAGGGGGGGGAGGAGAGCAGAGCGGGAGAAGACAGTGGAGGTGGACAAGAGGATAGTGAGGATCGGAGGTCAATGATTTTGGTGACAAAAAAGGAGGCCAGCTGAGAAGGGCAGGGGGCGGAGGAGGAGACAATGAGAGGGACTGAGACTGGAGCGTTGTGAGAGATCTGAGAACAGAGTAAAGCTGGTGAGTGGGGTTAGGGGCAGAGGATATAGCTGTGGAAAAATACGTCTGTTTTGCCTGATGAACTTGAGCACGATAATATGAGTGATGTTCCTTAAAGAGTTGCAGTGCATGGGGGGAGGGAGACTTTCTCCAAAGATGCTCAGCATGTCGGAGCTGGGAGCGAAGAAGGCAGAGACCAGGATGATACCAGGGCTGTGGGGGATGATGATGCATGGGTAGGGACTGCAGAGGGGCTAGTTGGTCAAGGGCAGAAGAGAGGTTGGCATTCTAGTGCGTGACCTGCGAATCTGGGCAAAGTGAGGAAAAATCTGCTGGGAGGAGTTGATCAGCAGCTGGAAAAATCTGGAGGGTAAGAGGAGCGATGCGACGAGACTGATGACAGGGGACTTGTGGGGGGTTAGCGAGGGAACGGAGGGAGATGGCACTACCAGGTGGTGAGAGTGGTAAGAGAAAAAGTAAGAAATAGTGGTCGGTCCATTGTAGAGGCCTACAGCGTAAACTCTGAGGCGAGAGTGGGGAACTTGCAGGGGTTATTACCAGATCAAGAGTATGTCCTGCTGCATGAGTGGATATGACTATATGTTGAAGAAGGTCAGATCATGAAGAAGGGCAATGAAAGACTGCTCTCTAGAGGAGGAGGGGGCCTCAAGTGAACATTGAAGTCCCCCGAGATCACCAGATGAGGGTACTGGAGTCAGAGAATTGTTAGAAAGAGAGAGTCCCAGAGATGAGGCCGGAGTGATGGCGGGGAGTAGACAATGAGAAAATAGATCGCTGGGGAAAACTGTAGGCACAGGAAGAGGGCCTCAGGATAATGTAGCGCAGGGGAAAAGATCTGAACGAATGGGAGGGAGGAACAATATAGGGAAGTCACTCCTCCGCCAGCATGACCCTTACAAGGAACAAAGATGGCAGAGTAGTTTGGAGGGAGGCAGCGGGCGAGGAGTGGTTCCTCACCATCCTTGCCATGTTTCAGAGAAAAGGAGGAGGTCAAGAGACTTCTGGGTAATCAGGTCTTGTAATAGGAGGGTTTTTCGCCTGTAGGGAGCAACAGTTCAGAAGTCCCAGCTTGATGGAGTGAGGATGTGGGAAAGTGGGGGCAAGAGGAGGAGGCAGACAGCCATCGGAAAGATAGGGAAGGAGATTTGCAGGGTTGCGTGATATGGGAATGTGGGTAGTAGGGTAGGGACGATTACCCCAGAGAATAGGGATAGTGGCCATCAAAAACAACCAAATATGGTCAGGCTAAGTAAGGTCTTAGAAGAAAGAGAAAGACTACTCACCCGAGCTCGAAAGAACAAATTGGAAGTGGAGGAAATTGAGAAGCCAGAAACACAAGCTGAGGCTAAAGCAGCTGAGGGAGAGTGATTCAGGTGAGCCCAAACACCATCACCTACGCTGCTGGAGCCACCATAAGGAGCACACCTAAGGAGCATGTCATGTTCCTAGGTGTGGTCCTTCGGTGCACGCCCACGACAAGCACCGCTGATGTGGAGCTTTTGTAGTGCAGACAGAAGTACTGGGTATCTGATTGAACGTGGCCATGTGAACATGGTTGCGTCACTTCCTGGAGGGGAGGAGCTGGAGGACACTGAAGAACAAACCTAGGGAGATACAGAGACAGCAACAACAGTTCAATCCAGGCAGAAGATACAGTACAAAGCAACATGAAGGGAGATAACACAAGCTCCTCTGACTTGGAGCTTTTATAGTGCAGACAGAAGTGCTGGATACCTGGTTGAACGCAGCCTCATCACTTCCTGGAGGAGAGGAACCGGAGGACACTGAGGAACAAACCTGGTTGAAATGAAGAACAGGTCAATATTGGAGGTCTTTGGGAAACAAACACTCTATTCAGAGTTAGGCAATTTGGAAGAGGTAAGATCATGATGACATTCCTGCTGTATTTGCATCAGTGTTAGTGCCAGGAGTAATCCTGAAGGCTGGAAGAGACCTCAGGGCCCTCTCTGTTTCCCATTCATACAGCTGACCTTAACATGAGAAGAATCAGAATTGAACCAGGATAGGAGGTTGACATCAGAAGCACTGGATACATGTAGTGTGTTTCATGATGTCAATGCTTTCGAGCACTACCAAGGTTCTTCAGAACCCCTGGATGATCCAGCAAACTCAGTTTTGTTGTTCCCCCCCCCCCCCCAAGTAACAGCTTGCTACTCCCTGACATGTTGATGTTTGAATCCACTACAGAAAGAGTAGGCCTTCTCTGTCGACTAGTGGAGCAGTAAAGGATCTTTTCTTTCTGGATCATGTGGACATTCTCAGTCCTCATGCTGGCTCTTTAACATGTAGAGGTTGGCATCACCTCACATCCATTCGTTGATCTACTACAAGGCATACGCAACATTGTACAGACACATATAATGATGATCCCTGCTCATCAGAGCATACAATCTAATTAAGACAGACAAGACAAAAGATAAGTATAAGGGTGGAATAGGGAAGGGTACGAAGACACAAGGAAAAAGAAGCAGGATCCAAAAGCAGCCTCAAAGAGATGATCCTTTAGCATAGATTTGAGCACAGGCAGAGATGAAGCCTGATGTATGGATTCAGGTAGTTTGTTCCAAGCATAAGGAGCAGCAAGGTGAAATGACTGAAGTCTAGAGTTGACAGTAGAAGAAAAGGGCAAAGAAAGAAGCAAGCCAGAAGAAGAACGGAGTTCATGAGGAGGGGTGTAGGGACAGAGGAGAGAGAAAAGGTAGTGAGGAGTTGAAGAATGAATGCATTTATAGGTCAGGAGGAGAAGTTTGAATTGAGTATGGAAATGGAAGGGAAGCTAATGAAGTGATTTGAGAAGAGGAGTTATATGAGTATATCGAAGCTGCCGAAAGATCTGTGGTCACAATCAGCATAACTTTACTTTGGGCGAGATCTTTCTCTAAAAGACATCAACGTCTCTCAGACTTGGATCCATTCGGTTATTTTTATTGTCAAGCATTGTCAGCCATCTTTGTCTTTAGACTTTCTGCAGAGATGCCAGTGATGACAAGTGCTTGATCTTTTAAGCAATTTCTAATGGAATGAAAGCACAATGTAGATAAAGTGTGCTATGGCTCTTCTGAGCACTATCTTGAGGCACAATTGAAGCAATGCACCCCCCAGATTACCTTCAGTGGCAATGCTAGTGGTGAGTGCAGTTATTTCTGGGTAGACTTCAGAGACCTCTTTTGAGCTTCTGAATTCTAAATCTAATTTAGAAGGTAGAGTTGTATAGTCAGGTCTTACAAGGATAGGAAGTTCATGTTAGTGAATGTACACAAATTTTTATGACCTATGATTTTGTACACTGCTATGTTTTGACTTTAAGCCAAACTGGTAGTATATCAATTTGAATAAATGAAATTAAATGAATTCTGGTCCTATCAACCATATTGCCTGCTGGAATGGCTCCTGTAGCATGGCACATAATGCCACTGTTCTGTTTGGTGGGCACATAATGCCACTGTTCTGGTCACATTGACTTCTAGAGGCGTTTGACTCTGTTGCTTATATTTGCATAGAATCTTCTGATTTGATTGTATATGTAGCGCAGCACTACCTTGCTGTCAGAGTAGAACTTGATCATGTCTAGTTGAATGTCTATCTCACTCAGTATCAGCTCCGCTATTTCTACTGCCAACACTATTTCATATAATGCTATTTATGGAATGGTGTGGCCAAAGATGAATCCCATGTGGGGTATGGTTTCAGCATCTGTTACATTCAAATAGGTCACTGCAGCTACTGCCTTTTCAGATGCATCTTAGAAGGTACAAATCCCTTCGTGGCAGGAAGCCTTAACAGATGAAGAAGTATACATATGCAGAATATGGACTTGTTCAAGCATTAGTAGGGAATCTTTCCACGCTTCCCATTCTTGTCTCTGTTTTGGAGACTTGTGCTTGATGAAAGTTCTCTTAACAAGGACTTTTCTCTTATGGTAACCAGAGCCACAAATGCTAGTGGGTCATTCAGGCTATTTACTGTTGACAAACCACCTTGAGTATACAGTTGTTTTAGATTGAGACCTGGAAGGTGAAGGTGTCTTTTTTTAGCTCCCAACTTAAACCAAGGCTGCACTGTCATGGAGGCATATCTATTCTCAAGCCTAAGTTTTTCAAGTCTTCTAAGGAGAATGCTTTCATTACCTTGGCACTTTTGGAGGTTACTTTTTGGAGTCTTAAATTGTCCTCTGCTAACATTGCCAGTATTCTTTTCAGCAAGTTTATGGCTTCTCCTTCGGTAAGTAGAGATGTCAATCTATCATACAAAAAATGTCTCTTCCTCAGGGGCAGCCAGAGGGTGACACAGGGCCATATGTGGAGACTCATTGTGGGGGCTCATTTGCATAAATATTTGCATACCATTTGACTCCATTTGCATAGATATTTGCATATCAGACTTATTTGGTTAGTGCTATGACCAGATTAATGATAATGAGGGAAGATGTAAAATGAGCAAATCTACTATTCCACAACAGCACTCATTCCAAAAACTCACACAACATTACCTAGAAAGGGACAGCACCTTATATCTTGCTGTGGTCCTAGAAATCTGTACACCTACTAGGAAAACTGATCAAGCCAGATTCCTACAGATCCCTACATAGAAACTCCATGCTAACAGAACATCTGGCCTGGATTGTACATTTTGTACATAGACTCTCACCAAAAAACAGAATAAGGGATTACAAATTAAAAATAGAAATATGTAGCGTCACACACCCAGGTCCGGTGTGCGCTACATGGGACGAGAAGGAGTCCTGGATGCATTACTTGCTTCAAGTTTCCGTGTGCTCTGATGAGAAGGAGAGTTTTATTTGCTGTCGGCAACTGGTCTATCTATCCCTCATGGCTGGCTTAACACCGTTCCTGGAGAGACTGGGGTGCAACCCAGCTCTGCCACTCCAATAGTCCTCAGCCAGAAGCAAAATAGTCCATTAGAGAAAAAACAAAACAAAATTTAGTTAAGAACATAAGATATGCCATACTGGGTCAGACCAAGGTCCATCAAGCACAGTATCCTGTTTCCAGCAGTGGCCAATATAGGTCACAAGTACCTAGCAGTTTCCCTAAAAGACACAGGTTCCACAATGCTTGTACTGGGGCAAGCAGTGGATATCCTGGGTCCCCTTTAATAATGGTTTATGGACCTTTCCTCCAGAAACTTGTCCAAACCTTTTTCAAACCTGGCTACACTAACAGCTTTACTACATCCTCCAGTAACGAATTCCAGAGTTTGAGTACACGTTCAGGTCTGTATGAGCAATCTCTATAGTATCAGGACAAAGCCTCAAAGTGAGCCTGTCTGGGCTTTCCTCCCAGTTCACTGACTAGAATTGGCTGGACACACCCATCCTAGATACAGAGGGTAGCAAGGCCCTCCTTGTGATATGGAGCACTAAGCTCTCCAGATGTTTTCCTAAGTCTGATAAAGAGGTGATCTGATAGATCTGCAGATCACTGTTCGGTGATTCCATGCAGTCAGGAGCCTCTCTAGTAGAAAGATCATTGGGGCATGTTTCAAATAGGGACATGCAACCATTTCCTTGTACTTTATATGGCTGCTGTTAGCCCACTAAATAGAATATTCTAAAGAAACTGTGGCAGTATGATACTTCTGATATCTGACCCCATTCAACAATCTTTAATGCTTCCCAAGCCAACAAAAGTTGGAAAGAATGATATAAAAGAGCTCAAGAATATCTGTCTAGGAAAATAATTCTGGGAAAAACTAGTAGAAAGTTATATTGAGTTCTAAAATGTTCAAAATAGGACTGTGGATTCTGGAGAAATAAGCGCCCAAAAATCTAGCCCAATGTATTTCTGTGGGAGAAAGAGTTCCAGCTTCTGTAACACAGAAACACAGTGAAACACAGCAGTTAAGAAACTGCTCCTTTCAAACACCCTCTCCTTGCTCTCTACTCTTCCAGTCATTCAAAATGCCCCAACCACCAAAAACTGCCTACCCACAAATAGCTCCATCACTATGCATACTCCCCCACCCACAAAATATACCCCCTGCCTAACCCCGAAAATGGTGCCACCACAAAAAAAGTACTCTCAATAACTGCCTCACCACTCTGCTAACTGCCCCACTCCATAAAAAAATATATCCCACCACCTCCCCACTAAAACAGCAAATTACCCCACTCCAAAAAACAAGCCCCTGCAACTGCCTCAACAACCTGCAAATGCCACACTCCGAAAAACTACATCCCTGCAACTATTGTAAGAAAACATAACTTTTTTTTTACACAATAACAGACTCCTCAGTGAAGCAAAGAAAAGCTTTTATTACAGTCTTGCAAGAGAGGGTATCCTAACTAAGCAGGCACACCTATCCTTTGTTCCACAGTTCTTTTATAGTATAATATGTCCTCTCCCTCTTCCAGCATGTCTATAACTCATTGGTTAATACTGTCTCACTCCACTTCTTTGCACTTCCGCACCTATGGCAGGCTATGTGTTACTAGCCATGTAGAATCTCCTCCCAGAATCCAGTTATACAACAAAGGGAGTCAGTAAGTCATTTCATACTACACTATGTCCTCTCCCTCTTCCAGCATGTCTATAACTCATTGGTTAATACTGTCTCACTCCACTTCTTGCACTTCCGTATCTGTGGCAGGCTATGTGTTACTAGTCACGTAGCCTCTCCTTCCAGGATGCAGATATACAACAAAGGGAGTCAGAAAGTTATTACATACAAAATTATATTACATTGTAAAAATAATAGATCACATTTGTTTATATCACTATCCCACTTTGACGCAAACTACCTCACTCCCAAAACACCCCCCCAAAACTTCCCCCACCCAAAAACTGCCCCACAAGGAAAACCTAACCTCTTCTGCAACTGCCCCACCATCTTGTTAAACCAGCCCCACCTCAAAAACTAACCCCCTCAACTGCCCAACACCCTGCAAACTGCTCCTACCCCCAAAGGTACCCTGCCACAACTTCACCATTGCCCTGCAAACTGTCCCAACCAAAAAAACAACTGCCTGCAAATGTCTTACTACCCTGCAAATTGCTCCCCCTCAAAAAAGATACCCTTCCACAACAATGTTCCCTCTAATTTTCTGTAGGCTGTGTGCACATAAAATATCAGCTGTGTGCAGCTTTTGAAGGAAGGTTAAATTTTTGTGCGCCACATAACGACACTCAGAATTATATACTTTAAAATTTGACTACACGTCAGAATACAGTATGTACACCACATTACTATTACTAAATGAAGCGGGAAATTTTTAGTAATTACAATCATTATTTTAAATTTACGACGTCTGTGGTGTTTATATCAAATCAGAGCCAATTTTTGTGCGCTCTGTTGTAAAGTATGTGCGATCGCTCAGCGAGGTATGTGCGCGCGCACACGCGCACAGCGTAGAGGGAACAGTGTTCCACAACTTCCCTAACCCACAAACTGCCCCACTGGGAAAAACGAACTCTCTTGTGGAACTGCCCCACCACCTTGTTCACTACCCTCTGCAAATATCCCACTACCCTACAAAATGTCCCACCCCCAAAAATTATCCTGCACCAATTGCACACCACCCTGCAATACTCCCACTCCAAAAAACTTCCCCACCACAACTGTCCCCTGCCCTCAAAAATCTACAGCCTCCAAAACCTAACTCTGCCACTGCCCCACCACCCTGCAAAACTATCCATACTCCTAAGCTATCTGACCACAGACATTATTTATTAGTACTAAGCATTTATAAAGCGCTGCAACATACGAAGCGCTGTACAAACATAAAAAGAGACAGTCCCTGCCCGTTAGAGCTCACCAAGTCTAGTCAAGACAAAATACTGAAATACAGTGAGATAATACAAATAACAATTAACAAGACCAAGAAATAAATGTTTATGGACGAGAACAAGAAAAGACGAGTTAGGAACAAACGCAATAAGTGAAGAAATGGGATTGTCCAATTTGGATTTGAAGATGGCCGAGGGATGAGGCTTGACGGACAGAGGACAGTAGTACAATGTCCAGGAAAAGGGTGCAGTCGGCCAGTTGAAAGGAGCGAAGTCTACAAGTAGCAGTATGAGTAAAAAGCATAGATAAACGAAGACAATTAGATTGAGCGGAGTAGGGGCGAGGGGGGGTGTAGGTAGAGATGAGGGATGAAGGTCAGAGGGGCAGAAGAAATGAATACATTTATAGGTTAGAAGGAGGAGTTTGAAACTGGATACGGGAAGCGATGGGGAGCCAGTGAAGTGACACGAGAAGAGGAGTAACTGTGTGAAAAACGAGACTGACCGGACAATCAGACGAGCTGCAGAATGTTGAATAGACTGGAGAGGAAAGCGAGTGGTTAACAGGAGGCCAGCAAGGAGGAGTTACGGTAAATCAATGGCGGGAGGTGATTAAAGGAGTGGACAATCAGTTTATTAGACATCAACATATGGACAGCATACACACAGCACACAGACTGGGATATAAGTAATTTATAATAATTCCCTAGCTTGCATGTACCGCGATTAAATAATTCATATATATTTCATTTTTCTTTGCTGATATTTTTAACTGTGAATGCTGACTGAATAGCACTGCTTTCTTAATTGAATTACTTTGTGTACTGGCAACCTAATTCTATTTTCATTTTTATGCAACAGAACATCACACAAGCATTCAGTCACACACAGATTAAACCCCCCCACAACTACCCATCTAACCTCCCCCTCCCACTACTGAGAGCAAAGGAGAGAAGGCGGGATAAGGTGAGGGATGGAGGAAAGTAAAGAGGAGGAGAGTAAGAGAGGAGAGAGAGGGAGAAAAGAAACGAAAGAGATGAGGGGAAGGGAGATAGAAGAGAGAGGAAGAAGGAGCTTAAATGTTATAGAAGGGGTGGGGGGGATGGTGGGGGGGGGGGGAGCGGGAGAGGAAGTAAGGAGAGAAGGGAGTGAGTAGGGAAAGCGAAGTGGGGAGAAGGAGGAGGAAGGAAGTGTAGGGCTAGAAAGGAAGGAGGGTCCCACCCACCACCTATCCATACCCCCCCCCCCCCCGGCTCCTCATCATGGTATGCCACTCTACGTGCTAACAATTTGGACCTAGCGACAAAGTCATCTATACATGTGCCATTTATTCACATTGGTTCGGTCCCTTCTTTCGCTGCCCTACGATACTTATGTTTTTGACAGTAGGTAGAGGTCCTGATAGTCCTGGACCGACATTTGTCCTTTTTCAGATCTGATATATATAACACAAAAGATTCCACCATAGGTTAAAGTCCAGCTTGGAGACGTCTTTGTCCAGCAGGTGAAAATCAACTTCAAGTGCAACACCACATCATAAAATCAAACAGATCAGCTTGTCATTGGTTAAGGCAACCGTTTCAATCAGCTGACGCGGCAGTAAAATTGTCGGCCAGCGCAAGGGTGAGTCTTAAAACTCTAAAATTCATTGTAATCCTGTCCCATATCCGCGCCCAATAACCGCGAACGTGGAGGGCACTCAAATAACATAAGCTTCAGAGTGGCTCGGGATCAGAGTTACAACGTCCAGCATGCATTCATGACATCTCTATTCCCAGTTAGATAATTTTTACCGGGGTGATGTGAGCTCCTGTGGGTCAAGAAGAAGAGGGGATTGCAGGAATAGCAGCACTGTGCCGCCGCTCTATTTCGTCCCTAAGCCAGATCCTTTTCCAATCTATCGGGTGGAAGTGGAGTGCCTAATTATCTTTTTCCCAAGCCTTTCAAGCCCCACTAAATAGTTCGGGGAGGAATCTCTCAAAAAGCATAAAAAGCGGGAGGCTACTCCCTTCCCACAGCCACCAAGTTCCCACCCATTTCAGCAGTTTCACCACTCCGCAGGTCAGATTTCCTACATACACACTCTGCCCTTGGACAAAACAGTGAATTAATTGCATCCATTGAAAATAAAGGTCAAGAAGCTGGAAGCTGGAATTCACTTCTGCAGTTCCTGGAAGGTCTTCCAGCGCCGCAAACGTCGCTACGTTGCCCCAAACGTCCAAATTCCCATTATTTTGCCCACCCTTTCCCAAGAAATAACCTTCTGCCCAATTTGTAAACCTGCTGTTGTACCAAATTGGGGGCGCCCTCAGGGAGATTGCGGTGAGCCTTTGCCAATACTAGCCCGCTCAAACAGGTGGGCTGCATCCTGAGTGGCGCGACGATTCTAACCAGATGGGAAGGAATCAGGCCACTTCATGCCCAACAACAGTCACTCGCTGGAATCGGGGGGCTGAGCTATCCGCCTCTCCACCTCTAGCCACACAGGGGATCCCATCTGCTCGAACTCAGTCAGCCATAGCGCCACCTGCTTAAGGTGAAAGGCAAATATGGTAATTCTGAAATCCGGAAATTGGGACTCACCCCACTCCTCCTTGTTGTGCCTTCAGCTTACACGTAGCAATTCTGGTGGGGTTTTGCCCTGCCAAAGAAAGTTGATTAGACATCGCTTCTCTAGCGGAGCGAATATACCTGGGGGGGGGAAGCTCAACGGCAACATTTCTAAAATTATAGTTAGATCTTGGGGGCCAGTACCATTTTGATTGATTCCACTCTATCCCCACCAGGAATATGTGCAAGGGAGAACCATCCCCCCCCGCTTTGTAACCTCTTGGACCATCTCGCTGAGGACTGTTCCCATTCCATGCGATGGTATCATCCAAGTTTCTCATATACTCGACCTCCAAGATATTTAACATCCTACGGTAGCCCAAACAAAGCGGTGGGATTTCTATCAAAGACTTGTAAGGCATACTTATTTAATGGAAAATGCAGACCAATTTTCGACCAACTTGAGTTTTATATCGACTGACAAACCAGAGTAATTGACCGAATCGTTTGTCCAAAAGGCTTATCTAACGAAGAAGGACGTACAAGCACCAACAGAAGATCATTCGGCATACGCGGAAATTTTTAACCGCTAGATCCCCGATCCGGACACCATGCAATCCCAGGGTGAGAACGAACAAGGAGCAAGAGGGGTTTCAAGGGCCAAATCAAAATAAATAAAGGTGATAAGGGGGCCATCCCTGTCCTCGTTCCCCTAATGCAAGCCCACAGAAGTAGACAGGGCCCCATTAGCTAGGATACGACACAGAGGGGTTGGCATACAAAATATTGATAAGACACCAAGAAAGCATCCCCAAAACCAAACCACCTGCAAGGTACGGTACAAAAAAGCCCACTCCAATACTGGTCGAAGGCTTTCCTCTGCGTCTAAGAGGCAAGGCCAACCATCGGGCTCTCCTGATCTTCCACCCACCGCCAGTAACAATCTCAAAAGGAGCCGCTGCATTATCGAAATGCACCCGTGGCTCTAAACCGGCGATAAAAACCGCATTGAGTGGGGTGGATCAAATCCACTACCAAACCAACCCTGGAAAGCCTTTGAGCCAGGACAGTCAGCAAAAAATACTTATAATTCCGCATTTAATAATGAGATAGGGGCGATAATTTCTCCACCTTTTGTGCGGATCCCGGGTACCTGGCTTGGGGAGAACTACTACAGTGGCTTCATTGAATGGCTGCAGACTGAACGGAGATGTGGGCCATGAGAAAGTCTGTAATACTCCAATAGTTGAGGGCGCTAGTTCGGCATGAACACTTGATAGAATTCACAAGGGGATTCCCATCAGGCCCTACCGCCTTCCCATGATTTCCCCCTGCCTTTATGGCCGCTTTGGATCTCACCTACTGTAATAACTGGCATCTAGCCTCGCGTTGCTGGCCCTCCGTGAGTCTCGGGTGAGCTAACTGACCCAGCAGACCCTGGAAGTCCGTTTCTCTCACTCCCCCCCTTCGGAGGAGTATAGATTTTCACAATAAAAGAGACGAAACGCCTCCACTATGTCTGAATTCTTCGAGCAAAGATGTCCTGGTTCTGCCCTTTGAGTCACCTCAATTCTAGCTTTAGAATGCTCGGGGGACAGTACAGTTTGCCAACAGATTGCCGGATTTGTTTAGATTCCAAATAAGTCCTGGTCCTGCTGCTGGCTTAACAGCTGTTTGAGCTTCTAAAGTTTGAGATATTTGATTATATTGAAATCTGAGAGTCCTCTGTAAACCTTAACAGAATACTAGGATCGGCCCTAGTGGCCAGCAGGCGCTCACCAGCCTTTAATTTTGTAGGTCTAGATCACGAAGCTTCGCCCTGCTGCAGTTTAGCCAGGGATATTCGAGTAACTGGTTATCTTGGCTCGGATATTTGCCTTAAATCCCTCCCAGCCAGGCCCAACGCAGCGGTCTCGCCAGGTCAAGATTTAGAGGAAAAATACTCATGAATGGCCTTACACATAGTTTCAACAAAACCCTGGATCACCCAGGAGCCCCTTGGTTAAAGTAGAAAGCCCGAGTGGTGCACCTCCCTTTCCCTCCCAGCGCCACCGAGAGTGTGATTGCCCCTGCGTGCTCAGAGAGCTGGATGGGGTTTATAGTGGCTCCCTCCACGTGGGAATGAGGGATTTAGAGACAAAAAAGGAAATCAATCCGAGTAACTGCGATTTATGAGGGAGAGAGGAAAAAAAAGTATAAATCCTTCTCCTCAGGGAGGCAAAAGCACTCCAGATATACTGTGAAGCCTATTTCTTGCATAATGGACGCAACCACTGGGGCCGCCGAGGTGAGATCGGTGAGAGCGATAAGGGTGTAGCCAAATCAAGCAAAGGAATCTAACACCAGACTTTGAAATCCCCTCCAACCACTATATCGTGGGCAGTGAGTAGGAGGCAGCTCAGCCGCAATCCCCGTGGTAAGAAGGCAGTATCACTGATATATAGAGAGCAATAATAAATTTAAAATTAGCCAGCTTCCTCACCGTTATGCGTACTACCACTGGACGCCCATCCTGCCCTCCACTTCCGAGTGGCAGAAACTCAATTGTCTGGAAGGAGCGCCCTCCTAACTAAAATTGCCACCGCCTTTCTTGTGTTTTCACCGCTGCGGAGTGGGATACTAAGATGTACTTCCCTTCAACCCCAACTTTTGGGTTTCTTTAAGAGATTAGTACGGGTCTCCTGAATTAGCCACCACATCTGCCCGCATCCTTAGTACAGTAGGACTAAGATCTTCTTGCGCTGTAATGGGATTGTTGATACCCTTCACATTCAGCGAAACTAGGAACTTAAGAGAGCTCATGGGACAGGAACATTATATTCAAGCTGCCAGTACATTACAAAAGTGGCATACAACTAGGAGATGAGAATAGACTCCAAAGCTAGGACCCAACAGAACCTTGGAAAAGCCCTCCATAACCATAAGGAGCCAACACCCATTACCTCCAGAAAAGGGGCCCACATGGGTGAACCAGCATGTCACAAGTGTTATCCACGCCCTGAACCAGAACATATCTACAAATGCCCCAGCGCCGCCACTCCTGGCCTATCCCCAGGTTGGCCTAGGCCACGCATCCAGCGGCAGACCACCATTACCAGCAAACATACAGTAAATACACCGCACCACAGTTAGCAGATGCCCAACTTCGATGGGAACGGCAGCTTCGGTGTTCCCCCAGGTCAGGTCCTTCTAAGACCAGATCTCCAGCGCTTGTAGCAGTCAATGCTGCGGGCCGCCTCGTGTTCCTCGATAAACTCTTTGAGTGCCTCCAGGTCCTCGAATGTGGCATGGGACCTATGCAGCGTCACCCGCAATCAGTGCGGGGAACATGAGGCCAATAGCGAGCCTCCAGGGCCTGCAATCTGGACGAAGGGCGAGCATCTGTTTCCTTCTGTCCAGTCGCTTTGTGGAAATCTGGATTAAAAGGCCACCTTCTGAACATCCACCATGAGAGGAAGGGTTTGCACGGGCAACTGCAAGGATCCTGGTGAGCATTGAGAATTGCCGCAGCTGCACAAAAAATGATCGGGCGAGGCTGCCGCACGTTGAGGCCCGGGTGGCGCAGAGGACCTGTGCGCGCAGCTCAATCTCAAACGGCGTATCAAAAACGATATTCAACAGTTTTTGGCACCATTGGGATATTATGTAAGCCACTATGTAAGGTCCTTCAACTCCCTCCGGTACTCCACAATTCCGACACATGTATTTCTGTCGGAGTTCTGTTATTCAAGTCCTCTAAATTCCGTTCTAGCATGGCTATGCGCTTGGAGTTGGAGTTGACCGTATTCAGGCGGTCTTCATGCAACAGCTACAGCCTCCTCCACGCGAGAAAGCCTTTTCCATACTGCAAGCCACTTGCAGCTTTTGGTCCCCCATTTCTCTGAGCTCCAGCATATCTGGCTTGTCAAACACGGTGAGGGTCTCCCCCGTTCGCTGTCGGACCATATCCCACACAGCGCGGATTTCATCGAGGACCGCCTGTAGGCCCGACTGGTGATTCCGCCCCCCCCCCCGTGCGCCATCTTCTGCGGGGGAGGGAGGATCTGATTTGGCCCGTTTGACGCCAGAACCAGTGGAAGTAGGATAGTCCCAATCTAGTGGGCTTACCGCAAGGGCATTCCAACACCCTTTAGGTCCTATTACACGCAATGTATTTGACGCCTGGGGGGGCACTGCGGAGCAATATTCTTGTGCTAGGGCAGCTCGAGGTCTAGGCGACCACTCTTGGATCTTGCCGTAGCTCCGCCTCCCCCTGGCAAAATAATTCTATTGCCATGGTGCAGTGCTGGACTGACGAACTGGCAAGCTAGGAAGAGACCTACGTTCCAAAGTTTAGAGGTGACCTCTCAAATGTCGCTCTGTACTCAGGAGGTTAGGGCTGACAGCTGTGGGTTTTTTGGTCAAGATTCTAATGTTTACACTAATGTCTGGGGGGGAAAATTGAGAAGGATGGTTAATAAGTCCTCACATCTGCTTGAGTGAACTAGCCTTCCTGTTTCCAGTGTAACTAGCAGGAAATAGGTTAGTCTGACTGGAAAAGGTTAGCATGAATTGGAAATGTAGGTAGTCATCAAGGGTTTGTGAATTTAAGCCAAAGGCTTGGGGTTAATTGCATGGAATTCATGCATCAGTACCATGCCGGAGCCCAGTGGAAACAGTAGGTCAGGATCCAGACAATGGGAAGGCTGCGGAGGTGGAACAACTGGGAATGCTTGCTCTAGTCACAGGAAGGGAGGTGATGAGCTGGGGGAAAGCTCATGGTGATGTATAAGTTAAGATTCTGCATTTGCTGAGAGAATGGAAGAGAAATTACATCCTCCCCTTCCTCCCTCACAAAAAAGTCCCTCCAATGTATTTTTATAGGAAATGTTTCAGTATAACACACACAGTAACATAGTGGATTATGGAATTTTTATGTGTCCAAACCAGCTCTCCCCTCTCAACTCTCTCTATTACAGGACACACTAGTTGTAGATCAAGGCAACGTTATACTTGTACTGTATGCCCTGCAACCTAGGCAAACCAACCACCCTTGTTGCCTCATAGTGAGGGGAATCCATATCCCTACACTGAGGACATCCTACCTGATTCCGATAACACAGCTTCCTGCATCTACCAGATGCCACATTTGCACTCTATCACATATGGCTCAAGATGCAAGTACATGCTCTTCGCATGTGTTTGCTTTATGATTTGCATGCCCCATCTTCTTGTATTTAGCCCCTGTACTCTGAGCAGTGCTATCTGTCCAGCCCACTCCTGTTCATCACTCTATTCTGGGACTGGCCAGTTTATTGCCTTTTCTGTATAAGTGCTAGAGGCCACAGGTCTTACTGACCCATGGTGACACTAAGAACCCATAGACCCCCCAATATCACGCTTTGTAGTCATTCTACAGTTATTTACTGACGTACATGGAGCCCGCATGCACTGCTGCAATTTGCTGGGGCTGTGGCTGTTCGCTATTACCATGCTAATGCCACAGCTAGGCATGGCAGTTTATTACGTATCATTTCCCTAGTCCTTATGTTCAGGGGGGCCACAACACGGGGGGGTGCGGGGCCATGTGCGGAGACTCGGTGCAGGGCCTCATTTGCATAAGGGACCTCATTTGCATAGATATTTGCATAATTGGGGTTACCATACACTAACCCTTTTAGTAAACATGCCTCTTAATGAGTGTATGGATAAAGAAAGACTAAAAGATTTCTACATTTACTATAATCCAGTGCCAACTGCCAGGCGCATTAGGAACTACTACAAACACTGCCCATTTAGAACCACATAGCAAACCTCCCGTATCATAACAGCACTACCAGGACTCACAAAGCACACGACCCTACCTATCAAAAGGCAACACTACAAATATTAAACCAATACATTTCATGAGAACAACAATACATGACCTACTGGGGAAAGAGAACAAGTGGCAATGTCAAATAGGAATTACATAAACAGAATACCTCATCTTATTTACACGTGTCGAACATAGACCGTCACCAAACAAGAAATCACAATGTAGAAACAGGAACACACTAATTAAACTGGGAACCCCCCAAAAAAAAGCCCAACAACACTGGTAGAAATAAAACTATACATTAAGTTCCTCTTGTACTAAACAAAGCACAGACGTTAATGAGGCACATTTCCCAGAGCTGGCATATTTCCGTTAATAAATTCAATAAAGAGATATTTTTTCGACCTTTTGTGCATTTTTTTTTCAGTTGCAATTGCTCCAGCCCACTTTCCTTCTGGTTTCTTCGGGGCTTCTGCTAACTCTCCATCGTCTGCTGTCCATTTTGTCCTTTCGTCACTCTTCTATTTTTTTTTCGCATTTCTCTCTCTACATCTTGCTTTAACAATACTAATCTTTCTCCTTTTGCTCTTTCCTCATTCCTATTATCATCCACTCAAATTTTACCCCGCCATCCTCAATCCCCACTTACTCTCCCAATATCCGGCCAATTGTAGAGTTGTCTTCCCTCCCACACCAAATATTTTTTCCCTCTCCATTTCACTCTCCCAGCTCTATCCCATTCTAATCCTCCCCCAACATCAGCTCCCTTCTAGTTCCAGCCCCACCCAGCATCCGCTCCCTTCTAGTCCCCGCATCAGCCCATTTCCAGTCCTAGCTCCCCCATCCGAGTCCCTCCATCAGCTCATTTCCAATCCCAGCCCCCCATAAGCCCATTTCTAGTCCTATCCTAGCCCCACCATCAGCCCATTTCCAGTCCTAGCTCCCCCATCTGAGTCCCTCCATCAGCTCATTTCCAATCTCAGCCCCCCATCAGCCCATTTCTAGTCCTTTCCTAGCCCCACCATCAGCCCATGTCAAATCCTAGCTCCCCTCCACTCAG
>CM066034.1:352519671-352570004 GCA_033557465.1 Ichthyophis bannanicus | reverse complement strand
ATGCCCGAGCTGTGACTTACTACAGGGTTACTTGTGTGCATACAGAATAACTGGTCCACACAGGGCTGTACCAAGGGATGTGGAGGCGGTGTGGCCACACAGGGCATTAAGCACAGAAGGGGCACTGATATCATCACTGTAGGCTTCCAAGAAGGCTCAAAAAAAAGTGAGTTACTGAACATAGCTGGGTGGACAGGGTCACCAGAATTGTTAGTCACACAGGGTGCCATTTCTAGCTTGGTATGGTCCTGTGTCTCACAGGCCATGGTTACAACAGATCCCCATGTACATTACTTCTAGTAAAGGAAATAGGAAATGTAATTGGACATGGACAAACCCTGGCAATGGGGTCCATGTCCTGATGGAGTGCAGTAGGTAGCTGCAGGGAACATGGTGTTGCAATCGGCAGAAAGAATTGTGTGCATGCTGCTATAAATGGGAGGTAGGTATTTTACAGGCCTGCGTTTGCATAGGGGCAAGATATCCCCACTAGCCCACTTTTTGGCCCTGCTTAATGCTATGGCTTGTGGGTATTTGGCAGTGTGCCAGGAGGTGGGGTCGTGTGCCAGTGGTGATCAGATGAAGCTGAATGGCATGTGCGCCCCTTGATGGTCAGCAGAGTGGCCAGGCACAGCCCGGTTGCTAGGGATGCTGTGTTATGGACGGGGGTGAGGGGTTAAAGCCCAGGCTATAGTCCCATGTGCCAGGTTTTGGGTCTCGTCTGTTCAGAATGGGAACACTCATTTGCCAGATTTTAATGGTTGCCTATGGTATCACCTTTCCTGTGGGCCTTCTGATTCAGCAAGGCTGACCATGAATTGAGGCACAGCAAAGGGTCCCTAACAGGTGTCCATCTTCCTCAGGCCCCAGACTTATCAGTGGGTGTACCTTACCAGCAGGGAGAAGGGCCAATGTGCTGTGACTCCATTTACCCTTTTATACAGGTGTGGGAATCCGAATAAAGAAAATTGGACCATAAGAAGTTTTTGTCTAGCCACAGGCTGCTGTGGCACATATGCCATTCTGATCACATTGTTCTGGGAGAGATGGCGTAGAGTTGACAATGAATGTTTGTCATGATCACCGGCTGAAGTAGGACGCAGGGGTTTGATATATTTGTGGAAAAGGGGGCACAAGGTCTTGACTGTAATGTGGAGGGTCTACTAGGCCTAAACCAGCCATATCCCGAGGGTGGCTGGGAAGATGCTATGGGTAGCTGGCATGCCATACCAAAGCATTTTCAGTGGAGCGGAGATGGACCCTATGTGGAGACGTAGATCCCCTGCATTGGGTAATGGGATGATGGATATTGACGGGTGGGAGGTTCACTGCATCACGTGATGTTGCCAGGGCCCACGATCATGGTGCTATCATGGTGGCATGCTGGTGCTCTTGATCTCATTGACTATGCTTATGACTTCTTTCATTCCTCTCTGATCTTGGTATCAGGTATTCTGTCCTCAGTTGGTTTGGGCTCCTTACTATCACAACTCTCTTTTCTGTTCTCCTAGTCTCCTTTCCGCTTGCTCTGGGGTGTACTCGAAGGCTCTGTTTTTGGCCCTAGCTTCTGTTCAATCTTTTTCTTCTCCTGCTCACCTTGTCATTCAACAGCATGGTGTTCTGGCTCACTACTACACTGATGACATTCTTCTATTTCACCAAACCTCTCCCATCTCCCCTGACCTCTCTACTCTTAACTCTTGCCTCTCTTCTATTTCCACCTGGCTCAGTGACAACTTCCTCCATCCAACCCCTCTAAATCTGCAGCTATTTGGCTTACCTTTAACAGCTCACTCCCACTACTTTAGCTCCTTCACATTCTGGGTCTGCAATCCCCTTGGATGACACTATCGGGTATGTTTACTAAACTCCGGTAATGTTACAATCGTTAAGTTCCCCGGTAGTGTTACGGATGCCCATATAAAGGCATGGGCGTTGCATCGTTATGGCAAGCCGTGTCAGGTAACACGAGTTACAAGACGCCTTAGGCTAACACGAGTTACAAGGCGCATTATAAGGCACCTTACAAGGCAAATTACAAGGACCTTATAAGGCACATTACAAGGCGCCTATAAGGCGCCTTATAAGGTGCCTCATAAAGTGCCTCGTAATGTGCCTTATAAGGTGCCTCATAAGGTGCCTCGTAATGTGCCTCATAAGGTGCCTCGTAAGGCGCCTTATAAGGCACCTCGTAAGACGCCTCGTAAGGCGCCTTATAAGGTGCCTTGTAAGGCGCCTTATAAGGCACTTTATAGGGCTCCTTAGACTAGGCGCTGTATTAGGCACCCCTGGACAAGGCACCTTAGAAGGCACCCTAGGGAATGAAACCATAGGATAAGGTGGTCTAACAAGGTTACAGTGCCCTAGGTTAGTGTGCCCTAAGGGCTGCAAGGTGCTTCAGGATGACATTCATGACCTGTGAGGCATAGAAACAGATGTAGCCCTAACACCAGATAGAGCACCGAGGAAAGGCAATGAACAGGTGAGTGAAGGAGGGAGAGCTGGGGGCTGCTGGACCTGCCATATCTGTGGGCATCCCATGTGGCTGCCAGTACTGATGACAAACATGTTGGGGGCAACTGTACCACAGCACAGGGTATTGGCAATGTAAAGTACTGGAAAGACAGTGGGTGGCAGATGATGGGAATACGTGTCCTCCAGTGGAGGCGGATGTGGCAGGATAGTTACAATGATGGGTGGACAGAGGAGTGGTGGTGCCATGTAGATCAGGCACAGGTGAGGCAAGCACGAAGAGGCGCAATGCAGGAAAGGGTAGCAGTGCATGACATGGGGTGGCAGCCTGCACAGGCAGACAGGACTCTACACAACTGACAGACGCACTGAAGGAATGTTGGCAACTGTG
This sequence comes from Ichthyophis bannanicus, assembly GCA_033557465.1. Taxonomy (NCBI): domain Eukaryota; kingdom Metazoa; phylum Chordata; class Amphibia; order Gymnophiona; family Ichthyophiidae; genus Ichthyophis; species Ichthyophis bannanicus. The sequence continues at coordinate 352,567,141 of CM066034.1, read as the reverse complement.
GCGAGGGTATTATGGGCTGGCAGCACAGATCTGCAAAAATATGACTGTTACAGGCATGCAAACTATTTTATTATAACAGGCATGAAAGGAGGGAACAATGAGGAACTGAACCATGACTACTGCTGAGAATGTCATTGTACTATCCAGTAGGCTATACCTCCATAGCTTATCTCACAGCAATGGCTGGGTACAGAAGAACTACAGGTCACTGCACAAACTGTCTGCTCTGAGTGCCAGGATAGGGTAACCCCACCAGTATCCATGATGCAATGCACATGCTGAATTGCTGTCTACAGCTGATCACCAAATGGGGTCTGTACCTCTCCAGTACCTCAGCTTGGAAAGACGAACTGACAGTGCGTGATACTGGCACAGAGTAGCTACAGACCATGCCATTGTGCAGGTTCTGTGTTCACCCTGAGGGATAGGATGGGCACCCAGCACTAGGTCCGCAGAACATGTGGTGCTAGAGATAGGTCCTGCTATACATTCTCATCACTATCAGTATGTGATAGGTGTTTCTTGCAGTGCATCTGAAGGTAATTTGGTGTCCATCTGTATTCTGCAGTCACATGTGGCTCTCTGGAACCAGACACCACCCAGTGTTAGGGTCTGTCTGCCATGGGCACCTGCTATCAGAGCAGAGGTGTTTCTAGACTTACATGAGATTTGTGTAGCAGTGCCTCTACAGGTCAAAGTGGTATACACTATATACCCCAAAGGGCCCACTATCACCCCTTTTTGTAATTAAGAGAATGGAGGGAAAGGTGCCTGAGCCCTGCCCTCCAGGGTTGGTGGGGCAGACCAGCAGTAACACTGGGGTTAGCTCTGGAAAACCTCAACTGCCTCACACCACCGTCTGCCATTCACCAGCAGACAGCATAGTCAAACCACACCTGCAGTACCCTACAAAACCTTCAAACCATGCACAGACTAACTGCAGACAGTCCACTAGCCAGTGCATAGTGTATGTTCACAGAGAAACTATGTACACCAAGCAAGCAGCTTACTGATTGGACCCCAGCACTAGGAACACACAGGTATCACTAGAGGCAGAGAGTATAGAGCACTATGTGGGAGCTTAGACATGCCATGGTCACTGCTTGGTCAGAGTGAGAGTGTCCTCCCAGCATGACATGCTGTGGCCACCCTGTCCATGCAGGCGGTGGTTGGGCACTACAGTGTCCCAGCCATTGCCCTACACCCTGTGAAGATGCATCCTGGCCAATCTGTCCTGTCTGGGCCATACCCACAATACCTTGCTCCTCATTATGCACATATTCAGGCTAATGCTGGTAACAGTGGGACATTGTGGGCTCAGTGAGGTGTGGGCAGCCACAAAACAATGGATAGACATACACACACACACTCCTATTGCAGCATTGTGCAAAACTAGGGGTGGTTGGCAACCTTGCCCGCCACATTGCTCCTGATCACAGTGCCGACATTGCTAAACTGTGCAGGAGGTAGAAGTGGTGCTCTGGTAATGACTGCAGCTCTGTGCTGGGGCCAACAGCCTGACTCTCCATGCAGCTTTGGATTGTGGAGCTTGTGTGAGTGGGTGTTTGTACCCCTGTTTGCTGCTTCTTTGGGCTTTGCACATGTTGCTGTTGTATCTGCATTGTAGGGTAAAATATAGGGACATGCTCTACAGGATCCACAGTTGGGATGTGAACCTGCAACCCTCTGCTTTGGGAAACAGTGGCTAGGTATACTGCACCACACTGTTGCTACAGGTGCACAGCAGTCCCTGGAGCTACCTGTACCTTTTCTCAGCCAGACCTTTTTAGTTGCACTGCACGCTACATACTGGTACAGGGCATGGTCTGGGTCCACTGCAGACAGGTGCCACTGCTCTCTCCAGCACAGACACCCCCCCCCCCTGCCATGCTGACATGCCCATATGCTGTCAGTGCTGGTAGTGAGCATTCCTAGGCCATCCACTGTGCAGGTAGGCGTCTCCTAGGGGGCGGGGTTTGGGGTGAGGAGGCATACATAGACATCCTCACATCCCCACCATCACCACCTACCAATATTTTGTCCCTTCCACATGGGGGAGGGTTGGCTGGGGGGATGTCAGGTCAGTGCCCTAGCAACTATTGGCTAGGCGGGTGTACCAGGTAGATGTAGGTGGATTGTGTTTGGCCTTGGTCAGCTGCTGTCTTGCTGATTTCCCCTTTCTATGTTCCTATGTGCCACCTGGGCAACAGCCTTGTCCACCCTGTGCCCCTGCTGCCCCCACTACATGTCCTGCCTGCAGCCCCCTATGCCCCATTTGCACCATCGCCATAGTGGCCTTTCATACTTGGGCACTATGCTGCTGCTGCAAATGGATCACTACTATCACTTTTCTTGGGCTCCCTGCCTATGTTGTACATTGCTGACACTTAAATTGTTTCTCCCTCCTGCAAATGTTTATCTAAGGCAGAGCTACTCAATTCCAGTCCTGGAGGTCCTCAAACCTGCAGGTTTTCGGGATATCCCTAATGATATGCATGAGATATATATGCATTAGATATAGCCTGCCAACCTGACTGGTGTTTGGTCCTCCAGGGCTGGATTTGGAGACCTCTGCCTTACACCTCTGTCATTTAAGATTGTAAATGGGCAAGGTGCAGATGTTCAAGACATCAAAAAGGTTAGAATTTGTCACATTCCTCCTTGCTTGTCACCACCACCAAAATATTGTCTATTAGACAACTTTTTGGTGGTGGTGAGAATCTAGGAGGAATGTGACACATTCTATCTACCCTTTTGATGTCTAGAACATCTGTACCTTGCCCACTCACAATCTTAAATGACAGAGGTGTAAGGCAGGGGTCTCCAAATCCAGCCCTGGAGGGCCACAAACCAGTCAGGTTGGCAGGCTATCTCTAATGCATATATATCTCATGCATATTCATTAGGGATATCCCGAAAACCTGCAGGGTTGCAGACCTCCAGGACCGGAATTGAGTAGCTCTGATCTAAGGACAGGTTTTCAGTCCCGGTAATGTTCGGCCCTTCATTTCCCCGCGTTAGTGTAAAAGGAGCCTCTCCCCGCCCACTCACCGCCCATTGACCCCTTCTCTCCGCCCTTTCTCCACCCTCTGTGGGACTTACTGCGGCCGGTTATGTTAACACGCGTTAACGTTACTTAGCGTGCGTTGACGTAGCTGCTGCTACGTTATCGCAGTTTAGTAAACATTCCTCTATGTCAGGGGTCTCCAACTCCAGTCCTGGAGGGCCGCAAACCAGTCAGGTTTTCAGGGTATCCCTAATGAATATGCATGAGATATATATGCATTAGAAATAGCCTGCCATACTGACTGGTTTGTGGCCCTCCAGTGCTGGATTTGGGGACCCCTGCCGTACACCTCTGTCATGTATGATTGTGAGTGGGCAAGGTACAGATGTCCTCGACATCAAAAGGGTAGATAGAATGTGTCACATCCCTCCTCGTTTCTCACCACCACCAAAAAGTTGTCTAATAGACAATATTTTGGTGGTGGTGAGAAGCGAGGAGGTATGTGACACATTCTATCTACTCTTTTGATGTCGAGGACATCTGTACCTTGCCCACTCACAATCTTAAATGACAGAGGTGTAAGGTGGGGGTCCCCAAATCCAGCACTGGAGGGCCACAAACCAGTCAGTTTGACAGGCTATTTCTAATGCATATATATCTCATGCATATTTATTAGGGATACCCTGAAAACCTGACTGGTTTGCGGCCCTCCAGGACTGGAGTTGGAGACCCCTGCTCTATGTGTTATTTAGGTATTATTTTAGACTCCACTTTGTCCTTCTGAGCTCAACTCACCTCTCTTATCCGTCAATCTTTCTTCTCGCTTTGGTGGATTTGCTTGTCCCTTTCTTTCTTCCTCATCCCTAACTATCCTTCTGCTTTCACTTGTCATGTCCGGACTAGACTATTGCAACACTATCTTTCTCGGGCTTCATCAGGGTCAACTTTACCATTACAACTTATTTCATAATAATGCCATGCGCATTCTTGTCCAGGCCTCTTACTTTGATCATATTACTCCTCGCCTAGTTCACTCCCATTGGCTTCCTGACAAATACCGACTGCAATTTAAACTCCTCACTCTAGTCCATCACGAACTTCACATTGGCTGCCCCCGTTATCTATCTGATGTCCTGCTATTTCATCCCCTCACCGTGCCCTCCAGAATATACATGCAAATCATCTTTACCTTCCCTCTGCCTCTCAAGCCATTTGGAACTTACTCGATCTTCCGCCTTCTACTTCCTGACCCCATACTATGGAATTCTCTCCCTTCTGCCCTCCACCTCCAGCCATCTTTGCCCATGTTCAAATTCCTTCTTAAAACCCATCTTTTTTATATAGACTATGACATACAGCCTCCATGATACTGTTCCTCTTCCTACCTTTCTGGTCTCCCCCACTACTCTTTTCTTTTCTACCCTTTCTCTCTTTTCCCCTCCTCCCTGGTTTGAATGTTTTTAACTTTCCTGTTTTAATTGGTGTTCTTTTCCTTTTCTGTCTTTGATTTTGACATTTTGTAAACTGTCCTGCTGCTATTGCGAAGGGCGGTCAATTAAGTTTTAATAAAAATTAATAAACATAAAATGATGACTCAGGACATAGATTTTCCAAAGGCTTCTTTTTTATTATACAGCCTCAAAGAGGCAACCTCAAAGTGCAAAGAATACATGCACAAATGGGTCTGCCTTACTCCTCACATCCACCCTCTTAGCTGGGGTGGCAGGAACACAGATGCATGCCATCAGCTGCTGAAGGACTGCAAGGATGGCATGCATCTCCTTTCTCATGCCCTCCAAATGGCCCAACACAAGGTCCTGAGACCTGGTGACAACTGTAAAGCCCTGCTGTATCTCCAGTTGTATGGAGACAGACCATACAGGCTGGGAAGCCACCTGTGGCAGTGATTCTGCAGCCTGTCTTCCTCCCCCTACTCCCTATCCTTCCTCTTCTTATCCTCCCAAACCTCCCCCTCTGTTTGCACCTTGACCTCCCTTACCTCCCCCTCCTCCTGCATATCCCCATTCCGAGCCCCCAACATGTTCTCCTCTGTCCCCTCTCCCTCCCCATCTGCTAGAGGGCATCACTGTCCCTCTGGATATGTGCATGGTTAAGGCTTCCATGCCTTTGGCCCTTGTCCATCACCCAGCTCCTCCTCAAGGATGATGACCATATCTGAGGACTCCTCTCCCTCCTCCTCAGATGTGGCCACCATCCATACGGCAAGCTGCCTCTGCTGCTTCTGCTGCTCCTGCTGTTACTGGGTTCCATGGTTAGGGACAACTCCTCTTCATCCTCCATGGTTGTGTCTGCAGGCATCCCTGTGGGTAATGGCTTCTGGAGTCCCTGTGATGGTCATAGTGGTGGAGGTGGCAGCAGCAGCTGGGCCCCTTAAGCTGGTAGAAGTGATAACAGCGGTATTGGGAACTGGCCCTCAACTGCCAGTGGAGGTAGTGGTGGTGGCAATTGTGATGGGGGGGGCTCATAATATCTGTGACCTTTGCGTAAGGGAAGCCTTATGCATTACTCTCGTTATTGCTCCTCACCACCTGCCATCACTATATTTCACACAGTTTTTCCCTTGATATGCACCTGGCCACTTATTGTCATGCCTGCATATTGATCCTTTATATCAACTTTTGAACCTATCTACATCCCCAAATTCCTGCTACTCTGACCTAGCTGGGCACCATACACTGCTTCCCTCTCTGTCCATGTGCCCCATCCTGTGGATCCCAGAACTTTGCCTCAGCCATCCCCCCACCTTTTCATATCTTTTCAGCTACCATTTCCTAATGGCCACTGCTTGGCCCCTGTTTATACAACATCCTTGCAGCTCTGCAGGGATCTTCGCTGCAGCCCTGTCTTCTGGCTTGTGTCCTGACCACTCTGCTGGTGCAGATGGGGCACCAGTATGATAATCCATGTTATAGGTACATGGTGTTTACACTGCTATCCAGTCTGCTACAGCTCCTTTGTAGATGTCACTGCCCTTTGTTGGCTAATTTTTCACCCAGCTCAGGCTACCTGACTTCATACAGATGGTCTGCCTGCACCTACATGCCTTCTTTGGTGCTGTGTTTTTGGGTCATTTACCTTGTAAGGACTATGTGGATCCTCTGCCAGACCTGTCTGGCCAATACCTACAAGAGTGGGGGTAGAGGAATTCTTCCTCCTCTAGCACCAGTTGACAGAGTAGCAGGGTCTCTGGTAAAATTAGGCTGCTGAGTGGTCATGCTAGAAGTGATACTGCTAGTCCTCTTCATGCAAAGCAGTTAGGTATGTGCAGCAGCTTTGCACAAGAGAGTGGGTGTGCCATGTACCTGCATGTGCGTCACTCAGTCATGTATACTTTTCCAATGTTGTACATGCATCCTGCCTCAAGCCACTATAGCATGTTCCCACCAGCTGTTATTTCTCATGGAGATGATACATGTGCACTGGGCCACATTTTGCAGTGTGAACAAGTGCAAACCTCTTAGCCAGGGATATGTCTTGAATTGCAGATGCTATGCTGTTGCTGGACCTGGGAATCTTAATACCTGAGGCAGGACTGAGGAACCTTGGCCCAAAATGTGGCACATTGAGTGAGAGGATTCTCTTGTGGTTTTGGTCCCTAAGTGCTTCTTTGAGATAAGTACAAGAGAACATGCAAAATAGTAATAAAAATGATTAAAAGGAGGTGCCTTTTGTGAAAGGGCATTTTACACTCCCGTTTAGGCTGCTCCGACATATGAAGAGGAAAAGGGAAGGGCAGTTTTAATCGGGCCTTACTATAGGTATTAAGGTCCAGCAACAGCTTATGTGTTAGGGGGTATTGTTTGCATTTTAGGTGTATGAACTAATGGTTATCCCTTTTGTTTTTCACCAGCTATAACCACTGGTTGTGAAAAAGCCACTTTGGGGTATGTTTACTAAACTGCGGTAATGTCATTCGCGTTAGGATCCACGGTAGAGGCAGAAATCCCAAATAAGGACATGGGCAGTACATCGTTACCGATAATGCGCGTTACAAGGCACCATAATATTAACGAGCGTTAGAGGGAGCCGTGGCACGTTACTGCGCGTTAATCTTAAGAAGGCGCGCAGACAAGCAAACACCGAAACAGAGCTGTAGCACAATGGTTACTACACTGACTGATGGTACGAGGTCATGGGTTTGATTCCCCAGTGTGCCTAATGAATAAGGCTGGCTGAGGCATTATGTTTAAGTATTGGGTTGTGAGGAATTTTAATTTTACTTTAATTAGTGCTGCCAGCAAACACACCCTCACAGTGGCGTAACCTAAGGTGCCGCATAAGGCACCCTGGAAGGCACTCCATAGGGCACATTATAAAGTGCGCTGTCTGCCAAGGCACCCTATAATGTCCCCTATAGGACACCTTATAAGGCGCTTTATAGGGCACCCTAAGGTGACAGTACTCTGAGGGTGTTTCTGCTGGCAGCACTAATATACAATAAAAATAGACAATTCCTAAGACAGCCCTATCAATGAACCCCACTGTGGGTTTTGAACCCATAACCGCTGATTCCACAGGCAGTGAAGCAACCAGTGGGCTACAGCTGCTAACAAACCCCTGGCTGGCTACAAGAGCACTGCACGGCACCACACAAACATTCTGCTGTGGTTACCAGGATAGGGTCAACCCACCCGTACCCATGATGCACTGCACATGCAAATCAGCAGTCTGCAGATGATCACAAGATGGGGTATGCACCCCACAGCACCTCAGCCTGGTAGGGGGTGCCGACGGTGTGTGTTAGTGGCACAGAATAGCTACAGACCATCACAGTGTGTGGATCCTGTGCTCACCCAGAGAGTGAGGTGGGGTGCCCAGCACCATTTTCGCAGCACCTGGCTTTGCTGAGATAGGCTATGCTGCAGGTCCCCGTCAGTGCCAATGTGTGATAGGTAATCCTTGCAAACACCCCTAGGATATGCCTGTGTCCATCTGTATTTCACATCTAGCCCCTGTGGACTATGATGCACCCAGAAAAGTGCATACCCTGTGTGGGTGCCATGGACACATGATTTAAGTGAAGGGGGGTGTTTGGCCCCATAGGCAGATTACGTACCACCACCCAACCCACCCTCTGTGGCTCAGGGTGGGGGACAGGATCTCCCACCAACAGATCCACATTCTACACCCCCTGCAATGGTGGCAGTAGAGGGGACCATCACCCCAGTCCTGCTGAGAACAGACACCCTATAGGGCAGGTAATGCAGAGCTGTACACAGCCATAAAGCAATAGCAGACAGACAGTAGGCCTGGAAATGCACAGCTGCCCCCATCACTATCTGACATTTTCCAGCAGCAAGCATCCAGCCGCTGCACCCTGCAAGGTGTTCCAGCAAGACACATACTAGCTGCAGACAGTCTGCTAGCTAGTCCATAGTCCTGGAGAAGGCGCATGTACCCAGAACTGGGATGTCAGCATACACACCAAGCAGATAAGTCAGTGATTGGGCCCCAAAACAGAACCCATAAATATCACACAAAAAAAAGCTACATAGCACTATGGGGGAACCTAGCCATGCCGTGGTCACTGCTCAGTCAAGGTGAGAGTGACCTCCCAGCAGAACATGCTGTGGCCACCCTGTCTGTGCAGGTGGTGGCTGACCACTGCAATGTCCGAGCCATTACCCTATGCTATGTACAGATGGATCCAGGCCAGGCCATCCTATCCTGGCTATTCCCACAGTACCTTGCTCCTCATTATGCACATTGGCAGGCCAATACTGGCAACAGTGCTAGCAGTGTGGGCTGTGGAGGGTGTTTGCAGCCACCACACACTGGATAGACAGACACACACTCCCCACACCTATGCCAGCATTATGCAACTATAAAGGTGTTTGGCAGCCCTGGCCACCGCACCAGTCCTGGGCACAGTGCAGGCATGGTTATGGTACGCAATACTGTTGGGGTCACTCCCCAGGGTTGTAAACACTGTCAGACACAAGACCTGTAGCACACTCCACAGACATCAGAAAGGTTGCTATGATGCAGCTCAGTCAGCAAATTGTGCTTAACTTTGGAATTGTTATCTGCCAGTAATCATAGCAACCCTTTGATAGATGTTTACCGTATTCCCAGGTTTAGGGTGGCATTGCCAAGGTATGCAAGTGCTAGTATTTGGAGATGCACGCAGGGCCCAACATCCTGCCGCTCCAGGAGGCATTGGATAATGGAGCCTGTGGGTGCGGGTGTGTCTGCCCCTGTTGGCCACTGTTTTAGGGCAGAGGTTCCCAACTCCAGTCCTGGTGTGCGAAACACTGTTCGGGTTTTCATGCTGTCCCTCATGAATATGCATGAGATACATCTGCATACCATGGGGGTGGTGCATAGAAATGCAGCACGGGAATCTTTATTAGAGGCAGCATGGAACCTGGATGGTGTTTGGCCCTCCAGGACTGCATTTGGGAGACTGCTCTAGGTAATGCGCATGTTTATGGTGTCTGTGCTCTGTAGGGTAAAATGTAAGTGTTTTGAGCATGTTTACGTCATCTGCAATAAAGGTTCTGTCTGTATTAGCATGTTTTAGTAGTGGATAAAATATGGGGACTGGGTTGGCAGGAACCACAGCTGGGACTTGAACATATGACCTTCGGTATCTGAATACACTGGTTTTGTGCACTGCACCACTGTGCTGTCACAGAGTCAGTGCATTCCCTGGTGATACCATGACTGTTCGTCAGACAGGGCCTGTCTGTTGCAGTGCATGGCACCACCTACACAGGGTTAGGCCACGGTCGGCTCTTGGCAGCTGCCACTGCCCCCTCCACCACCAGTATTTATTTATTTTTTATTTTATTTTTATTTATTTAACAGTTGCTTATATACCGCTACCTTCCACAGATCAGGTGCGGTTTACAATGAACAAGGAATGAACAGATTTACAAGTCTGTTTTACATGGAACATTTGTTAACTAGGTACAATTTAGCTGTTTTACATGGAACATTTGTTAACTTGGTACAATTTTGCTAAATACATTAATCATGAATGACTAAATATGGTAAAACTTGTTAAAATAACAGACAACTTGTTAAATAACAGACGAACTTATTTACATATTTTGATCTATTACATATATCTATTTACAAGATTTACAAGTAGTTATTTAGTCGATTTTAATTGTAATTGTAGTTAGCTAGGAGAATTAGAGTTGGTGTACCCTAGGTTGTTATTAACCATTACCTGTCAGAGGTAAGGTATTTTCAAGTGTGCCAAAATGGGAGGTGAATAGATAAGTTTTTAATTTCTTGCGGAGTTCCTTTGCATCATTTAATGCCCTTATTTCTTCAGGGAGGGAGTTCCATAGGGTGGGAGCTGCATGTGAGAACGCTTTCCTATTAGTAGTCTTTTTAGCAGTTGTGAATTCTTTCGGGATCCTAATTCTATTCGTGTGGCCTCTCCGAAGCGTAGTTTGGGATGTGTCTTTGGTGATAAGTTTTGTCAAGGGGACTGGGGCCATTGTGTTTAAAGTCTTAAATGTGGTGATAATCAATTTGTGATTTATTCTGGATTGAATTGGGAGCCAGTGAAGGTTTGCTAGTATAGGGGTAATGTGTTCAAATGGTGGAACCTTCATTACAATTCTTGCTGCTGCATTTTGGGCAAGTTGGAGTCTTTTAATGTTTTGTTTTGTTGTTCCTAGTAGGGTGAGATTTGCGAAATCAAAGTGTGGTGTGATGATGGCCTGTACAATGCTCAGAAAATCATGTAGAAGTACAAGAGGACGTAATTGTTTTAAAATTTTGAGTTTAAAGTAGATCTTCTTAGTGATGTTTCTAATATGTGTGTCCATACTAAGGTGTGAGTCAAGAGTGACACCCAGGTATTTCACTTCATTTTTTATAGTAATGTTGTGATTTTGGAGAGTGATGTGTGTTGGAGGTATGTAGGATTGATTTTTAGTTACTATTAATATATCCGTTTTAGAATGATTGATATGGAGATTGTGTTCTTTTAGCCAGGTTGTTAATTCAGAGAAGCATTCTGTTAACAGTTGTAGTGGGAGTGTTGGGATTGTGAATGGAATGTACATCATCATGTCGTCTGCGTATATGTGGTAGTGGACTTTAAATTTCTTGAAGATGTCACAGACCGGTTGGATATATATATTAAATAGGAGGGCAGAGAGGGCGGAGCCTTGTGGGAGACCAATTTCCTGTTTGTATGTTTTAGAAGTTTCAGTGTTAGTTCGGACGGTTTGTGTTCGATCAGTTAGATATGAGGTGAACCAATTTTGTACAGTTGAGTGGGTTCCTATTTGTTCTAGTCTGTTAAGCATTAGAGCATGGTGTACACTGTCAAATGCTGCAGAGATGTCTAGAAAGAGGAGAATGAAAGCTTGTTTAGGGTTATCAATGCCTCTTATTAATGTATCGAGGAGTACTGTTAATAGAGTGTCTACACCATGGTAGGGGCGAAAGCCATATTGTTGGTCATCAAGTGGGGCTGAGGTTTCTATATGATCTTGTGTTTGAGTTTGGACGATCTTTTCAATCAGTTTAGCCATAAATGGGATACTAGAGATAGGTCTGTAGGAGTTGGGTGATGTTTTGTCAAGGGTGTTATTTTTAATTATTGGACGGATTTGTGCATGTTTGAGGGAAGGTGGTAAGTATCCTTGGCGCAGCGACAGGTTGACTATGGGAAGGATAAAGGGGGATAGTGTAGTGAGGGTATGCTTGATCCAGTTTACCGGACATGGATCAAGTTGAGAGGTCGTAGTGTTAAGGTTTGAAATAGTAGTCTTGATAGTGTCTTTGGTTATAGGGTGAAAGTTGGACCATTTTTCAGATTGGTGTTGGTGGGAAAGGGATAGAGGATTTGGTGTGAAAGCAAATGATTTTGCTTTATTCATATAGTGGTTTGCTAGAGTCTGGGCAGAGATATCAATATTATCGTTGCTGGTCCCATATGAGTTATTGGTTAAGTTTTGGACAATACTAAAAAGTTCTCTTGGTCTATTAATGGATTTGTTTAGTATGGTTGAGTGGTAATTTTTCTTTGCGCTATCTGAAGCTTCTTTGTACATTTTAAGGTGGCTGTGATACGCATTGTAATAAGGGATGGATTTGGTTTTGCGCCATTTAGATTCAATATTTCTCAATTCTCTCTTCATATGTCTTAAGGTGCTGTTGAACCAGGGGGCATCTCCTATTCTAGAGTAGCTTTTCTTTTTGATGGATTGTTTATAAGCAGCTGCATTGTTAATTGTTTTGTGCCAAGTTGTGACAGCTTCATCTAGGTCAGTTGGTACAAGGGTGAGATGGGGTATAGTTAGGTTGATAAATTCATCAGCGTTAAATTTTGTAAATCTAGGTGGAGGGGTAATTTGTGGATTATTTTTATTGTTTCTTACAGTGTAGGCTAAGGTGAATTTGATCAGGTGGTGGTCTGACCAAGGAACAGGTATACACTCAAGCGATGACTGGTTGAAGTGTTTTTGGAAAGCATCTGGTAAAAAGACTAGATCAAGGGTTCCACCTTTCATATGAGTCTTTGTATTGATTATTTGGAGGAAACCCATATCTGCAATTGATTCCAAGAAAAGGGCTGAGTGTGAAGGTGGCAAGGATGGGAGGTTAAAGTCACCTAGTGATATAATAGGGTTGGAGACTGTGGATGAGCTGAGGAGTTCTATTAGGGCATCTAAGTTTTCAGATTTTTGGTCCGGTGGCCTGTATAATAAGCAAATTTTGAAATGATCTATTTTTAAAATGATGGTGTCAATGTTATTTGGGAGATCAGATGGATGTGGTTTAGCCTTTAGTTCTTTTTTTGTCATTATAAGAACACCACCTCCTTTTTTAGAGTTTCTGTGTGTGTGAGATATGTCATAGATGTTGGTGTTAAGTTGGTTTAGGTAAACAACATCAGAGTCGGTTAGCCAAGTTTCGGTAACACACAGGATGTCTGGCTTTTGATCATTTAGTAAGTCAGTGAAGATGGGTAATTTATTTTTCATAGATCTTGCATTTATTAATATACAAGACAATGTTTGGGTGGTTGTTGGTTGGATGTGAAGATGGGTGAATGTGGTAGGTTTTATATGTATTAGTCTGTGATGATTTATTTTCATGTTGATGCCAATATGCATTTGAGATGAAGGGGGATCCGGGCGGGCGCTTCTCTGAATTATTGGGATTAGTTTGTAATTATTGTTATTTTGACTATTTGTCAGTGTGATAAGTGTCAGGATTATTAAACTGCTGCTTATTAGTTTTAGCCAGAAGGTGTTTGAGCAATACATTTTGGAAGTGGTATATCAACAGTATATCTTTTTCTACTGGCAACAGTATATTTTTCAAGTGGCAGTAGTATATCCTTTTCAACTAGCAACAGTATATCCTTTTCTACTGGCAACAGTATATCCTTTTCTACTGGCAACAATATATCTATCTCTATTGGCAGCAGTAATTGTTATGAAATTACAGTTTTCAAGTTAGCTTTTTCTACTGGCAACAGTATATTCTTTTCTATTGGCAGTCGTGTAACCTTTTCTACTAGCAACCTTTTCTACTAGCAACAGTTAAATTAGGTAGACTACTAGCAACCTTTTCTACTAGCAACCTTTTCTACTAGCAACCTTTTTTACTAGCAACAGTTAAATTAGGTAGACTATTGGCAATAGTACCAAAGGAACAATGGTGGAAAATTTAAAGCTACTAGCAATAGTATATGTATATTCTTAGTTGTTAGAATCTGTAGTTAAAGGGTGGGTGGGATTAATGATTAACAACAGGCAGCGAAATAGGGTATTTGTTACTATAAATGTTGGGTACATTCATCAATATGAGTAGGTATGTTGGTACGTCAAAACAAGGATGAACAAATAGATGAGATATACTTGCTGTATCAGCTGGGTGTCCGGATGAGGCTGGATAGGAGCGAGTTCAGTCTTGCGGGAGCTCTAGCTTAATGCCTAAGCTGATTTTCTTTAGTTGTTGGGGAGCGTCTCTAGTCCTTTATTGGACCACGCCAAAGGGTCCTCCGGCGCGTGGCCTGGCAGGCGCGTGTAAGCCTGCCGGTGTAATCTTTACAGTTGCAGGTCACGTGCCCCGATGGGCAGAGGAGGCTCCATAGATGTTACCGCTGTTGGAAGGTCGATCCCCCAACTGGGGAGAGTTGGGGTGGCCTGGAGTTGCGGTGGCCTGGAGCTCTGACCCTTTCGATCACGCTGTTGGAGTGGAGTTGGTCACCATGCTGACATGCCCTTCTGCTGGTGGTGCTGGTGGAGCGCAATCTCAGGCCATCCAGTGTGCGGGTAGGCAGCTGCCTATGGTGCGGGTTCTGGGGTTGGGGTGCCTGCATAGGTGTTCACACTTCCCCCCAGCACCGCCTGCCAATGTTCCGTGCCCTTGGGGGGTAGCTGCTGGTACTATCCCCTGTGACACTGTGGGAAACACAGTTGTGCCCATGTTGGGCCTTCAGCAGTCACTGTCTGGCTGCTCTGCTGTCTCAGCATTCATACGGGCCACCTAGGCATCACCCTAGTCCGCACTGTGGCCCAGCTGTACCACAGCATGTGCCGCCTGCGGCCCTCTGTATCCCCTTTTCCGGCTTCTGTCCAGTTGCCCGTTCTGATATGCCCACCCTGCTGTTGCGGGACATGTTCACGCCATAGGACACCTGTCCAATAACAAGGGAAAGCCCTGATCAGCGCTATTTCACTGTGGGCTCATTCACCTTGTATGGGGACGGAGCATAGACCCTTCCATGATTAATATCTTTTTTTTTTAGCTTTCTCGGTGTGGGGTTTTGATGTTACCCATTAATATCACTATTGGCCAGCTTGGTTATGATTTTTTTCCAGTTTGTTGAGGTCATTTTCAATGTTTATGTGCCCTTTTGTTCTGTGCGCATGTATCACACTTATCACTTTTTGTAGGTTTCCCTGCCTATGCTGTACATTGCTGATACTTAAATGGTTTCTCTCCCCTGCAAATGTGCATCTAACGGCAGGTTTTCAATCGCGTTAGGATTCAGCTCTTCAGATCAGCGCGTTAGTGTGAATAGAGCCTCTCCCCACCCACACTCCACCCATTGACCCCTTCTCTCCGCCCTCTCTCCACCTTCTGCGGTGTTTTACTGTGCCGCGGAACGTTAACGATCGTTAAGTAACGTTAACGCACGTTATGAGACGTTACCGCAGTTTAGTAAACATACCCCTTTGTGGCGAAACCATCAGCTGTGAGAACCCGGCTAGTGTTAACTGTAATTTTTAGCCTGAGTTAATGCCTGGAGAGTCGGTGCCAGCAAATTAAGTTGAGTATGCTATGAGTAATATAGCTTACGTTTAAAAAGAAAAGAGCATTTTACTCTTGGGCAAGTTTGATGTTTTTTCAAATGGGGGCGATGATGACAGTTTGTGAGTGGCATGCAGGTGTTTGCTGCTGTCAGTCCATGGATTGAATCGAAGAATTCCACATTTTATGAGCTGTTATTCCTCATATTTTATATTATGCATGTAAATCATGACTCTGCCTGTGCTCAACCTAAACACCACTTTAGAACATGCCAATATGCAGGCCACTTAAACATATGTGCCTTCTTGTTACTGTGTGTACTTTTACACAGAGAACTCCTGGGTAATTTTATAAAAGACCTTTATGCACAAAATATCTTTTATAAAATCACCTCCTGTCCATATAGCTGACAGCTTTTTTTGCTTTTCTAACTTAGACCATTCAACTATAAGGACTGTGGCTGAATATCCATATAGGAATGTGGAACACCTCTGCTCCATCTTCATTGTACTCCGATGCTATATGGTTTGTATCACCAAAGTCAGAATGAATTTTCTGCGACACTATCCATTTAGTGCTGCTAACAATTCATGGATAAGAGATTTATATGTTGATGGCTGAAGCTAAATGTACAAACCCCTTTGAATAACTGGCTCAAGATTTCTAACTAGTACATGATAGGTTTTTATCAAATTTCCTCTGTTGTTCTAAAATGTATATGATGATTTCTCTTGTCTGCAGTAATGTCTGTGGTACTGGTTTCTATTATCCAATAATTGCCCCCTAATATTGCTAGGTATTCATACGTATATCTCTGGACCCGGAACTTGGTTCATGGAACTTGCCACTGAGGGTGCTCCCAGTTAAGTCACGTACTTTGTCCACTGTTGCCACGGAGGATATTTAGCTCTTCCTGCATCTTCCATTTCTGGTCTTGGGCACAGCAGAATGTAATCCCAGTGGCAGGATCAGTATACTGAGTAAATGGATGTACCATAGAACTCCCTAGCAGTTTGAAATGGGAAAGTCACAACTGCGAAGGAACAAAGGAACAGGGCGGGAAGAAGAGTAATCCAGAACAAAGGTGATTCAGTAGGGAAAACCCAAGTGCATTATGAAAATCAGGATAATCCATGATCAACAAAAATTTGGGTATTTAAAAGCAGAAACTAGTCCCTTGAAGTGGTAGCGCCACATAACTAAATATTTTTTATCAAATAATATTAAGCTTCTTTGTGGAATTTATGTAGTGTTAATGTCTATCTATTTATATCTGTACAGATCTCCAGATCTCCCTCTCTGTCTCCCTCTTGTTCTGTATGTGTGTGTGTGTGTATATATATATATATATATATATATATATATGAGTTAAATTTCTCTGCATTTTGCTTTTTACAGAATGTTGATTTATGTAAAGAGTATGCATGTTTTGTTTTATGAGGCTAAGGGTGATTAAATTTTGTTATAGCATAGGGATATATTGGCCTGGGACAGTAAGATTAATTTTGCTTTATGAGATGGGAATGTGCAATTGGACAGGGTTATAAAGATAGCAACATTTTTGTACTTTAAGTGATATTTTATTAAAGGTAACACGCTGGACTGCCGCAAGAACAAATCAATTGGTACTAGAGGAGATCAAACCTAAGCTTTTATTAGAAGATCAAATGACAAGACTTTCAGTTAGACTTGGAAACATCATGTGAAGAGAAAGATCATTAGAAAAAGACATCATGCTTGGCAAGGTTGAAAGTCAGTGGAAAAGAGGAAGACTGGTAATGTGATGGATAGATACAGTAACAGCAGTTATGGATGCTACTCTATCAACAATTAGCCAACAGATTGAAGATCAAACATAATCTAGGACAACTATCCACAGGGTTGCAATGAGTCGACATAGACTTGAGGGTACTTAACAACAACAACGCACTGTAGGTGACTTAATAAAGCATGTTATCAAATTGAGTAAATCTCTCTCTCTCTCTCTCTCTCTCTCTCTTTTTATTTATTTATTTATTTTATTGTTCTTATATACCGCACTCTTAAAAATCAGCGCAGTTTATATATAACGGTATTGTGCCGATAAGGCACTTAAAATGAACAGGAAAATTAACTTGGATTTCAATTCGGGAATAATTATATACATCAATTTCAAAATTATTTACAATCTGTATCTACAATATGTACATCCATTCGCAGTGATTCATGTGTTCGTGGTTGGGTGAGTAATAAGGGGTGTTAGATTGGGGGGTTGAGAGTAGTACAAGAGAGTAGTATAAGAGAAACAGATGATGTTTTTGCGCTTTTCTGAATTGGGCTTTCTCTTCCTCTCAAATTTATATATACGGGGTGGCCCAAAAAAGTGAGAACATCTCATAGCATATAAGTTATTTAAAAATTCAAAAAGACAGATGTAAATGATTGACAAATTTAAAAAAAAGATGGCGACCGGAAATTGTCGAAATAAAGATGTTATATAGCTAAAAAAGGTAAATAAGTAAACTATTTAAGCTTTTAATTTATGAGATGTTCTCACTTTTTTTGGGCCACCCTGTATATATTATATAAATAAATCTATATCAAATCTCCCCATATCAATATTTATATGAAGCATTAACATTCATAGTAATATGGCTAAAATGAAAATTCTCATTTTGGCCCAATTAATTATTAAAAATTAATTGGGATAAGCTCTCCTCTATAGAGAAGCAAGGCTGGCTCATGAAAAATAAATTTTAAATAATTAAGAAGAGCTGAAATAAGAATTTTAATTTTGTTCCTATTAAAACCAAGGGAAAGTATTATCCACTCCAAAACAAACTTTTCGATATGGAACACAAGTGATTAAGAATTGACATACTGGGCCCAATCAAAGTTCCCTCTAGCCCAGTATCCCCTTTCTAACAGTGACCAATCCAGGTCACAGGTACCTAATTGGTTCCGAAAACGTTGCTAGATTCCATGCTGCTTACCCCTAAGGATAAATAATGATTTCTCTAAGGGGTATGTTTACTAAACCGTCCTAATGTGCGCCCGGCGCTAGTGTGCAGGATGCCATATAAGGAGTGGGCGTTTCAGTCTTAACCTAGCAAACCGGGATTATCGCGCGCGCGTGTGCGCTGCGCACATTAGCGCACGAGAAACGCGTGCTCGAAGCATAAGCAGGCACGCTGATGTGCAAACAGAGGAACAGGGCTGCAGCACAATGATGAAGACACTGACAAATGGTGCAGGGGTCATGGGTTTAATCCCCCACTGTGCCCAATGAATACGGCTGGCTGAGGCACTACCTGTTATGTGTAATATTGCATTATGAGGCATTTTAATTTTATTTTAATTACTGCTGCTAGCAAACGCACTCTCAAAGCGCTGTAACATAAGGTGCTGCATAAGGCACCCCATGAGGTACCCCAGAGGGCACATTTTAAAGTGCACTGTCCGCCACGGCACCCTACAATGTTGCTTAAAGGGTGGCTGATAGGGTGCCATATAGGGTGCCCTATGAGGCACGGCAAGGTCATAGCACTGTTTTTGATGGCAGCACTGTGCATTTTAACGCATGGAAATGTTAAGTAGGTGCGCTGACATGCAAGGAGACACATCAATGTAGCACAATGGTTAAGACTCTGACTGATGGTGCAGGGATCATGGGTTTAATCCCCCACTGTGCCCAATGAATAAGGCTGGCTGAGGCACTACCTGTTATGTGTAAAATTGCATTATGAGGCAATTTAATATTGTTTTAATTAGTGCTGCTAGCAAACACACTCTCAAAGCATGTAACATAAGGTGCCACATCAGCCACATCAGCTGCCCTATAAGGCACTCCAGAGGGCATACTATAAAGTGCACTGTCTGCCAAGGCACCCTAGAATGTTCCTTATAGTGCGCTTTATAGGGTGCCGTATGAGGCGCCGCAAGGTCATAGCACTGTTTTTGATGGCAGCACTGTGTATTTTAACGCATGGAAATCTTAAGTAGGTACGCTGACATGCAAGAAGGAACAGCAGTGTAACACAATGGTTAAGACACTGACTGATGGTGCAGGGGCCATGAGTTCAAATCCCCCATGTACCTAATAAATAAGGCTGGCTGAGGTAATTCCTTTTTCTGCTTGCAACTGTACAACAATCTGTGCTGCCATCTAAAAAGAACCCCACCCCAGTGCCATAAATTAATGCACCCTTTAGGGTGCACCAGAAGGCACATCCTAAACAACCACATCAGCAAAGGCGAGTTATAATGTTCCCCAGAGGCCATGTTGAAAGGTTGCCAACTCCCAAGATACCATAGTAGGCACCCCATAAGCTGCCTGAATAGAAGGTGTGGCATAAGATGCCCCAAGGATGTATAGGTGAACCCAAAAAACATTGGCCAAGAGCAGTAAGGTCCCCCAATTTGAAGGGCAAGAGAGGTATGTGGCAAACACACACGTAACCCAAACACTGCACAGAGCAGAAAGGAAAGACAATGCATAAGTAAAAGAAGGACGTCGATCAGAGCTGATGGACCACAAAAATCAGCTGCAGCCCTTGTGGCAGCTAGAAAAATGGACAAACATATCGGGGACAGCTGTAGTTATGCACAGAGTGATGGTAATGTACCATGCTATAATGACAGTGTGTGACAGAGGATGGGAAGATGTGTGCAGCAGAGGAACCAGAAATGGCAGGATAGGTGAAATATCAGGATGACAGTGGAGTAGCAGTGCTATGCAGAGCACACACAGGAGAGGCAACCAGGGAGAGCTGCAATGCAGGAATGTGTAGGAGTGCAGGACGTGGGGTAGCAGCATGCACATCAGGGTAGGATGGCACACAGCTGGTAGACAGAAGATGGACAGAAGGATGGTTCACAACTCTGATGAGGGTACAATGTGCTCACAGCACAGATCTGCACAGATATGACTGTCACACGAATGAAAACTAGTTCTGCAGGACAAGCATACAAATCAAAGAGAACAGAGAGGAATCACACCTGTGACCACAACCACAAATGGCAATGCACAAACCGGTAGGCCACATCACCAATGTGAGCTCATTAGCAAAGGCTGCATACAAAAATAGTGCAGGGCATCACATAAGACACCTGCTGGCTGTCAGGACAGGCAAACCCCCAACAGTAATCATGACCAAATGCACATGCAGATCTGCTGTGTACAGATCAGATCACAGTCTGTAATTGGGACCAGAGACACATGCACACACACAATGAAATGGTATGCATTGGATACAGCATGCAAAAGAGGAAAGAAACTAAACCCCAAGGGCAGCAGATGATGCTCTGTGGAGCTGGCGAAAATTCTGGAACAGGACAGGAGAGAATTCAACATGCAAACAGGTGTACCACACAGCAGCTGAAACATAGCAATACAAAACCCCCAAGTGCACTGCCATGTAAACACCATAAAGAAAGAGACCTATGTAACAGATAATATCTGATGGCTAGGCAGCACAGAGGGCACACCTTGGTGTACAGTGAAGAGAGGGAAGGGTGTGTGTAGAGGTGATGAACCTGCTGGTACCTAATGGTCCAGTTAACACAACAGAAAAGAAAAAGATAAACCACATGTGGGGATCAAACCTACAAACTAGGGACTTATAACACATGCCTCTAACCACTACCCCAAACAGCACACTGAGCACAACGCAAAAAAAATACCCCAAAAGGAGGGTGTGTATGGGAACCTGTAATACCCACTGATGTGGCAAATGGCTGGCAGATACACAGATGCCACCATACAAGGATGTGAGTACAGGTGGGCCATGTACATGACCAGCAAATCAGTAGATACAAGTGTCAATGTGATCAAAGAGTGGAGGAGTAGCCCAGTGTTTAGAAAACTGGCTTGGACACCAAGCAACCAGGACTCAATTTACACTAGCACGCCATGTGGCCTGACAATCGACTTCCTGTGACACTGACAAGAAAACCCTGGAGTCTCTGGGTCACAAGGAGTCAGGACTGACTCAAAGGCACACATTGTATTGCAAGTTTGTCACCATGATCAAGCAGCAGCAGAGACAAATGTATATCAAACACATATGTTTATTTGGGTTCATCTTCACAGATAGTGTAGATCCCGCCATCATAATATCAAGGTGAGTGGATCTAAGGTGAAAGACAGAAAGGTCACTGGACTGTCTACAAATGAGGGGCAGGAGACATAATGTGCAGCACTATGCATTAGGCCCTCACCCCCCACATGCTGACGCACGCCTCAAATGTGTTACTCACATATGAGTGCATGTAGACAGTAGGCAGTGCATGATGAGGGACCAACACACATCAATCCTGATCTGTTCCCTAAAATATATCTATCTGGCAACACAGGAGGCACACAAATGAAAACAGCATATTTTGTTGAAACGTTGTAACTTTAGAACCCCAGATTGAAAATAATGTTACAGCTATCACATAATGCCCGATATAGGAATCCAAGGTGCAACAATGTAACCCTAAACAATCATCAAATGCACAATGAGGATATGCTAACAGGTAGCAGAGGCACATGGACACAGACAGAATTCAAATGAAAACTACCTGCAGCAACATGCAGAGATAACACCATGCAGGAGGTCCCCCTGCACCGGTTGGTGAGTAGACAGTGTCTGTACACATATATCACCGTACATGGAATGCACAATTGAAGGAAGACAATGGACACTCACACTGCGACACTCCAAATATAAGGGGGAAATGTCAGTGTTGTCACCTCAGGGGATAAATAGGACTGTGCAGACATGCAATGCAAGGTTTGTAAATCAATGCAGAGCGTCACGTCTGTACAGTAAACAAACACAAGGAATAGTATATAGAGAGGGAAATTAAGGGCAAACATGTTACAGTAAACCACACAGAAGCCATATTGCCACGTGCTGTGTTTTCCCAACATAGTCAGTCATATGCACATGCACCATTGATATTTCAACATGATTCAGTGATGCCACACATGCACGCAAAGACCCTTGTTGATTGAAAACATCAATCCAGGATGCTGGCGTGCATTAAAGCGGTGTTGTTGCAAAACCTGTATCAGCTCCAGGTGGAGATTAGGTGGACATAGACAACAGGACCTCTCCATCGCTACCCCTATGCCACACGTATGGCTGTATGCTTGTGTTGAAACAAACAGAAGAGCATATCCTGTGTTCCATGTCACACACATGGCCAAAAGAAACAACTGTAGAGGAATGTGCAACATACAGTGACAATGGCAGTCCCTGATTCACACGTGGGGACCAGTACACAGTGTGCAAAGTCCAAAACGTATCTGCAATCCAACACGTCAGTTTAAGACTATCCTTGCAACCCTGGGCATGCATAGTCAAGTGTCACATCCCAATATGTCACAGTACATGAAAGGTCCTGTGTGTCTCCTGCGATGAGCACGACTCCCAACCAGAGCACGGCAGCAACAACAGTGTGTTGGACAGGTCTGTCATGGGCAAAGTAGCAATCCAAAATTAATAGTGTCCATCCTAGGCATGTGTCGCACTCGCACAGGTCAAACATCCTATGGCACCATTTTCCAGGGAAAGTTCCATGGTGTTCTGTCCCCCAACAGGTGGGTGATGGCGATGCCACATGCACTGTAATAGATGTGTCTGGTTTGTTCTCTGCCCTGTGTCAGAAGAGGAGAAATATTGTATTGGTATGCGCCTTGCAACATCAGCACAAATTGCAGAGAGTCAATCATTAAGAAGCACATAATGAAGGGACACACAGGCAAACATGACATGATCACAACACAATAAACATTGCATGTTGGGGACATTTAGAATTGGAAGCATACACACGGGTGTCACATGGATATGTTTCTGTCCATGCCCATGTGACACAGGCGTTTCAGAGCTCCATCCTATGTGCATCAGCGTTTGTGAACACAGAGCCAACATGAAATGTATATGACACAAACAGTAAATCATTAACATGTAAAGGCTGATGTCATTACCAAAAGAACAAAGGTGCAAACTACCTTGTGCTTGCATCAGGTGTATGTCTTGGATCCTCTGAGCCACTCAAAGGCCATAACAGGTCACAGTGAAGGGACACAATGTCAGCAAAATATGTAGAATCTCCATGTCACCATGTCACGCCGATATCTGTGATACAAAAAGCAGGTCAACAGTGGTATGTCAGAACACAACACACAACACATGTCCACAATGGTTACATGGTAAACACCTGTAAGGTAGAGATAGCACAGTCACCACCGCCCCCCAGGTGTACAGACCCCTCACAACACATGATAATGTAAAAAGCCTGAACACTGTATCATCACACAGCCAACACAAGAACACACACACACACACAGTATGCAAAGGGCAGCGTGCCAGCAGTAGCATATGGCCTGTATGTCCACAAGTGGCAATTTGTACACATAAAGGCCCTGTGAAATGCAATGATACCCTGGTGTTGGCTCATGGTACAATGTCGGGGAAGGGTGCACGTGTAGGCCACCACCCATAAACCTACAACCTCCACACACATGCAGCTCTGTTGGACATGTCCCAGAGACAGTGTTGCTGAAGACATACTGGAATAGGAACACATGGGGATATGTGTGTCAACAGCAAAATATGGTTTAGGCAGGTGCAGGGAAAAGAGGTGAACCACAACATCTGGACAATAGGAAAGATCACCGAGAACATGTGTTCCCCCTGACTTCTGGCACAGACAATATAGCTGTAGTTCCACCTACCCCAGCCCACAGCATGTTGGCTGATGTACAGTCCCCTGCCAATGCACCACAGCACCAGGAGCTTCAACAACTATGTCCTGTGCATTGGGAAACACAAGGGAAACATACATATGTCATGTTCTAGCTGTGCAACACACAATGCACATTCCTGTCCCCGGCTTCCACACCCACAACATCCTTTACAGACTCACTGTTCACCATGACACTGTACACATCTCTCCCATGTGAGAAGCATCAAGGACATGTCTTTGCCAAACTACAGGGGTCCGTACTCTGCTGTCCCCTCCCTCACCTCCCTGTTGTTGCACATACTGGTGAACATGAGTGTTTTTTCCCTACCGTGTTCCCAACTCACTCCAAGGCTGCAGTATTATCCTGGGTCCCCCATGTTGCTCCCAATGGCCCTTCACTGTGTGTACTGGTGTCCCAATGTCGTCTGCTACCCAACTGTCAATTTATTTATTTATTTATATTCTCTTATATACCACGCTATTCTGCATCAGTGCGGTTTACATTGAACAAACTGAAATTACATTGAACAGGGCATTATAACTTGGAGATAACTATTTTACAGGGACCATGGGCTATGGAGGGTTAAGTGGCTTGCCCAAGACCACAAGGAGCACCTGTGGGACTAGAAACCCCAGTCCTTCCAGCCCAAGGTTGCTGTCCTCTAGTGGGATTTGAACCCCCGACCTTCCGGCCTGAAGTACCTTGCCCTAACCACTAGGCCACTCCTCCACTTGCTGTAACACATGGAAATATGCAGGGGCACCTCCGGGATCCTCCGTCCAAACACATTTCCTGGTGTGTATATCTCATACCTTGACTAACATTAACAGCTGTGTGCTACTGAGTTGCTAAACATATATCTCAATGTCTGCATAATGTCCTCTAAACCGCACCCCGATGTCTGCTTTTGACGTGACCCTGATGGCTGCATGTCAGCCCACTGTGTGAAAGTGATAATGGCAAAGCATGGATAGCCTATACGTGCACCTAATAACCCCCCTCCCATCAGAGCCTCTTTGTGTATGTGGCCATTACGTTCCTTCTCTAGGGTATGCAATGTAGTTGGTGTCTTGGCATGCACTCTCCTCCTCTATGCACTTATACAGCCTTTAGTTGAGTCATGGGTTTATGTTGACATGTCATCAGCTAGATTGTCTTAAAAAAATGTGTGGAAAAAAATATTTCATTTCCCTGAAAGCAACCTTAAAACCCAATCCACCCCCACATTGATCTCTCAGCTTGCCTACTGTAACCTACACCTTGTTGATCTTGCCTGAATCACTTCTGTTTGTGTGTACATATGCAACACTGCACTGCATGTCTATTCTGCAATGGAAAATTAAAAACAAAAAAACCCTGGCTGGACAATGCACACTTTCCCTATCTTTCTCCGCATCCATGTTAGGGCTACGCGATGACTTATACAGTCTGACACACTGTGTTGTGCCACTAACTCCCCGTAAGGGTTTCAATTACCATTATGTCAGATAGTACTGAGCATGTATATAGTGCTACATAGCACATGTAGCGCTATACAAAAATTGCAGACCAACACATCCAGCTTACAAGAGCATACCACACACACAATCAGCTCAAAATACCAAATGAAAACCACACACAGCTGCACAAGTGACCCCAAACATGGTCCTCTCTCCCAGTTTGAAACCCACACAAAATGCCTCTCACCTTGCTGCACCCAAAGCATAACACAAACTAACAGTGGTTGCACAGCATCCGCTATCACAATCATCCACAAACCACGAATGTCACCCCAAAACCTCCCACAAGCCTAAAAGCACCCACCCACATCATCCACCTCAGCCCTCAGTTCTGCCCTGCCCACATGGTTTGGTTCACAGTCATGCTGATATTTGACATTGGGATGGCCAGCCAGTGTCTGTCACATGTCAGTGCAGTGTTGCATCCTACTGATATTGGTCTACAAATGTTAATCTGTATTAGCACTACACACATATAGCAAAAAATGTGGGAACATATGCAGTACGTACATGAGAAGAGCTGTGCAATCACCTGCCGCCTGATTGCTGTGCCCTCATGTGTGTCCTCATGGACACGTACAGGGGGGCACGTCGGATCATCCTCCAGACCCTCATTAATCTCTGCAGGGATATTGTGCCTGAGAGCAATGTTGTGCAGGATGCAACAGGCTATGATGATCTCTGCCACAGTCTGTGGAGTATATTGTAAGGCGCCGCCTGTCCTATCCAGACACCTGAAGTGACTCTTCAAACGCCAAAGGTGCGCTCTATGACAGAACGGCTGGTGGCATGGGCCTCACTGTACCTCCGCTCTGCACGTGTTCGTGGTTGACGCACAGGGGTCAGCAACCAGGGGCGACACCCATATCCTGCATCACCTGTAGAAAGACATGAGGTAAGTTAAAGCAAGAGCTCATGTCCCCTCAAATGGACACAGGTATATATGATCCTCTGTGTTTGTCCTATGCTGTTTGGAATGCAGTTACTGTCCTCGTCTCTACCACCTACACTGTGAGAGTATTCCACCACCTATTCAGTAAAAAAATATGGTGGCATATCACCCCTGAATCTATCTCCCTCCACCCTCATCCCATGTTCCCTCATAGCTGAACTTGCGTACAATTTGCAGAGGCTCTCTCCCGCAACATATATGCCACGGAGGTATTTCTACATCTCCATCATATCACCTCTATCCCTCCTTTCCCCAAGGGGTACATCCTAAGATCCTTCTGTCAGTCTTCATATTCTGTATAATGAAGACCACTAATCATTTTAGTAGACACCCTCTGCTCCGACCCCAGCCTGTGCACATCCTTTTGAAGGTGCAGTCTCCAGAATTGCACACTCTAATCCAAATGAGGTCTCACAAAAGACATATATAGAGGAATTCTTCCTTCCTGTTTTATGCTAGCCATTCATCTCTGTATGCACCCAGCCAGCCTTCTAGCTTTTTCCCTCGCCTATTCAACCTGGTTAGCTACTTTGACATCAGCAGAAACAACCACACCTAGGTCCCGCTCTTCTGTAGTGCAAAAGAGTACTTCACCCCCTATACAATAGTGCTCCCTTGGATTGTTTCAGGCCAACAGCCTGACCTCACATTTCCTACCATCACATCCCAGCTGGCCAATTTAAGACCATTCATCAAGCTTAGCTAGATCACTCCTCATGTTTTTTACAGCTTCCTGGGTGTCTACCCTATTACAGATTGAGTGGGTGAACCTAAGAAACACCAGACAAGGGGTAGCTGTATGGAGTGGCAACAACATAATATGTAACAACCACACAAATGCTTGCATCCAATCAACCAGCATCACACAGCAACATAGCAGGGCGCATTTGGAGGGCAACCCCCCCTTCCCCCTATATCCCACACAGGACACTGCAAGACACACATTTGCACATACGCCTAGTCACATGAGCACCATGTGCATGTCAGAAATGGGAAACACACACCCAGCAATATGCAGTCCTCATACTGTCCTGCCTCAAATTGTTGGAATAGTGCCGAGTGATGCAGGATATAGGCATCATGGGTGGACCCTGCAAACCTGGGGACCACATTCAGAATATGCATATTTGCATCACATACAACCTGAACATTCAGGGAATGATAGTGTTTGCGGTTGCGGAGCACTACCTCCCTGTCTCTAGGCGGGACCAGGGCAAATTGTGTGCAATCAATAGCTCCCATCACGTGTGGAAACCAGGCTAACGCCTCAAAGGCCTGGTTCAGGGTCCACCACTGTTGCCTAGTGTGTGGAATGGCAATATAATTCTGCACCTGGCTGACCATGGCACGCAGTACTTGGTGGAGACAGCGTGAGAAGGTGGGGCGGCTCATGCCACCCACTGCGGCCAGAGATGACTGGAAACAGCCAGAGGCAAAGAAATGTAGGGCAGCAAGGAGCTTGACCAAACCTGGTATGGCATGTGACCGATCAGTCAGGGGCTCGAGGTCAGGTCTTAGATCCTCATAAAGCTCCCTAATAGCCCCTGTGCTCAGTCTGTACAGGGAGATGACCTGGTCCTCTCGCATGCCCTGGAGCTGGGCCCTGGGCCTGTAGAGGCGTGGCTGGCGAGCCTGCACCTCAGCACTCCTCCTGCACCGTGCGGGCACAGCCCCTGCCTGCCCTGCCCCCACAGCTGCAGGTCTGATTTGCTGCGGGACTACACCCATGCCCTGTGCCTCAGCCCCATAGACACCATCTCCCCTGTCACGCAACCGCACCACCTGCCCACCTCACGCTGCAGCTGCAGCAAACACAAAGGCTGGCATAACCTCTACCCGCCCTGCTCCTCAAATCAGTCAAACACAGACAACACTTCCCTAACCAAGACACACACCTTACACACCACACAGAAACACAGCCACACAATACAACCAACAACAATCACAAACCCAGTCACGCTCCACAATACACCTGATTCAGACTCGCTCCTTCTGTCACTGTCAACGCACACCTTCTTTCTCCCTCGCCTACAAAAAACCCCTCAACGTGCAACATGTGATGAGGACAATTTATAGAGTTTTTTACGTTACGCCTGTTGCATGTGCGCATTTGCGTGAGCGTGACCACTGCACATGCACAGTTGGCTGTGCACCTGCGCCACGCACATGCAGCACTGCACATGTGCCACGGCTCACGCGCTATGTACGCATCCACATTCTGCGTCTGTGTGGCGCATGTGCAGTGCGCACAACCAACTGCGCATGCGCAGTGTGCACGGCCGCACGGGTGCGTGCACACTCTGCGTAGTATAATGTGCAACGCTCAAGCACCCATTTCCTGCCTCTGGCCGGCACATGCGCAATGCGCATGGCCAACTGCGCATGCGCACCTACGCAGCCAACATGCACATGCAACTGCGCACGCGCAATGTAAAAAACCCTATAAATTCACCTCTACACGTGCTGCACGTTGAGGGGTTGTTGGTAGGCGAGGGAGAGAGAAGGTGTTAGTGAGAGAGAGAGAGATAGAGATAGAGAGAAGCAGGTGTCTAGGAGAGCTAAGGTTTTGTGGTGAGGGTCAGAGTGTTAGAGGCTTGGTTGTGGAGGATAGGTATGAGGTACAGCAGGGGATACAGAGAGGAGGGGAGTCAAGGAGCAGGTGAGTGAGAAAGGAGGTGAGGTAAAGAGCAGATAGCAGAGAGAGGAGGGAGGTGTGAGGTGGAGCTGAGAAGGGCAAGAGAAGGAATGTCTGACAGGGAGGGAGAGGACAGGGAGATGGAGCCACAGGACAGGGCAGGAGTGGAGAGGGAGAGGGAGAGAGAGAGGGAGAGGGAGAGGGAGGTGGGGCCACCTGTTGGGGACGAGATAGATATGGCAGGGAGTGTGGTGGAGGCTGCAGGGCCATCGCCCCAGCCCACACAGGGTCCTCTCACTACAAAACATAAACGCATACCGGTGCCAGCTCTGCAAAGGAAGAGGGCCCAGAAATTCTCACCACAGGAAAATCACATCCTGCTGGCTTCTGTTCTAGAAAATTATGAGTTCCTATACGGATGCCTAAGCAACACCACCACTGTTGCAACACGCACCCAGGTGTGGGAGGAGGTGCAGGAGGCGGTGGCACAAGTAGGGGGCCCAAGCAGAGACCTCGACAGCCTCAGGAAGAGGTTTAATGACATAAAGAGGGGTGTGCGTGCACACATGATGGCAGAGCGGCGGCATGCTGTGGGCACTGGAGGGGGAGGCCCCTTTACACCCTCCCTAACACCCCTGGAGCAGGAGTTGGCAGAGCGACTAGGGCCAATATACCTCTATGGACTGCCAGAGGCACTGGACACTGCCCATCCCCAGGCAGGTAGGTACCCAAATCACACCTTGCTGCTCCCAACCCATTGAGTACCTGCCCTTTGGATGTGCATCAGGCTTCTTATTAACACCTCCTCATACCTGCTCCCCTGGATCATCTCCCACCCTCTGCCTTTGGCTCATTAGTGTGCTGTCCCCCATTCCACCCCTTTTACTCTGTGTTTTGCTGCCCTCAAAACACGTTTCATTTGCATCATCCCTTTTTATATCTGCCCTGCACATGTGGCTACATGTCTGCTACAAGCCCCCTCTCAGACCTGTACGTGTTATGTCTGTGTCTAATCTAAGCACTGCTGAGCAGGGATGGTCCTTCTGTGGGATAATGCACACCAGAGGTCCTCAAACATTCTAAACAGGGGGCCAGTTCACTGTCCCTCAGACCATTGGAGGCCCGCAATATAGTGTTAAAAAAAATTATGAACAAAGTCCAAAGAACACTGCAGAAGTACAAAAAACACAGAAAGTTTCAAAACATTTTGGGGGGTTTTTTCCACTGGCAATTGCTCTAGCCACGTTAGTCTGGTTTCTCTGGGTTTTCTGCTAACTCCCCATCATCTGCTTTCCATTTGTCCTTTCGTCACACGTCTAGTATTGTTTCCATTCTCTGTCTACATCTGCTTTAACATGGTAATCTTTCTCCTTGTGCACCTTCCGCATTCCTAGGTCATCCACTCAAATGTTAGACCCCCATCCTCAATCCCCACTATCTGTCCAATTGTAGATATCTCTTACCTCCCTCAAAATGTTTTTTTCCCTCACCATTTCATTTGTCCAGCTCCATCCCATTCTGATCCTCCCACAACCTCACCTCCCGTATATTTCCAGCCACACCCAGCATCCGCTCCCCTCTAGTCCGTGCATCAGCCCATTTGCAGTCCTAGCCCCCCATCAGCCCATTTCCAATCCTATCCCTGGCCCAACATCAGACCAGTACCAGTCCTAGCTCCACACCCAGGTCGAGTCCTATCCAAGTTCCTCCAGAAGTGCATTTCCAAACCCCAGCCCCCCCAAAAGCTTATTGATAGCCCTCTCCTGGCCCCACCATCAGCCCATTTGCAATCTTAGCACCCCCAACAGCACATTTTGACCCCTATCCTAGGCCCCCCATCATCCCACTGCCAATCTTACCACCACCCATAGGCCATGACCTGTCCTAAACCCCTCCCCCACATCAGCACACTTCCAGTCTTACCTCTCCCCCCATAGCCATTTACCACTCCAAACCTCCTCCACCCCCATCAGGCAAGATAGGGTACGAAATAACCCAACCATGCCTGCTGCTGCTGCTTCCACCGTCGCAGCAGGAGATTCAAGCATCCCGTGGGGCCCCCCCCCCCTGCTCTGCAGCGTCCTCCATGCGGCTTCAGTGTGGGCTTGTCAGAGCCGTGTGAGGGGAGAGTATCCCTTTCTCACGGCCATGTCAATGCCGCCACGGGCCCTACGTAAAATATCATCAGGCCCATGGCGGGATTAACAGAGCCACGAGAGGAGAGGCTCTTTCTGTTTGCGTGGGTCTGAGCCAACACTGAGGCTGCATGGAGGACACTGCAGAGCAGGGGGAGGCCAGTGGGATGCTGGATTATTCCGCTAGCAAGGCGGCAGCGACAGCGGAAGCAGCAGGTTTGTGAGGTGTTAACTTAGCTGGGCTGCTGCCAAATGAATGCTGCGGTCCTGTGTAGAGCTGCCCCTGAGGACTGGCAG
This sequence comes from Ichthyophis bannanicus, assembly GCA_033557465.1. Classification (NCBI taxonomy): domain Eukaryota; kingdom Metazoa; phylum Chordata; class Amphibia; order Gymnophiona; family Ichthyophiidae; genus Ichthyophis; species Ichthyophis bannanicus. The sequence continues at coordinate 352,535,642 of CM066034.1, read as the reverse complement.
CGGCGGCAAAAACACCCATCGGGCTGCATACATCTCCTTGGCGGCCCACATGTGGCCCTCATCCCGTAGTTTGAGGACCCCTGATGTACACATCGATGTGTCTGTTAGGTACTGGCCTAAATATGCCTAATTGTGTTAGCAGGAGCTGTAGTGGTAGCTAGCACATGTACAGGCCACGGCCAAACACACATTGATTGTGGGGTGGATGTGTTAAACAGTTGTATGTAGTTGAACCATGCAAACCAATCTGTGCTGTGTATTGTTTCCACAACCCAGGTGACTACACAACCATGGCCCCAGCTGAGGAGGAGGAGGTGCAATTGGGCGAGGATGTGGCAGAGCCCCAGCCCACAATGTCTGGGGGCAGCACCAGCAATGGTGATGGGACCCCAACCACACACGTCCAGCCTGAACCAGAGGACCACACCCCAGACATCACTGACACAGAGGGCTGGGAGGACATCAGAAGACAACACCCCAGTCATGCACCAGCGCCATATGAGAACCCTCCACCAGAATTGGACCCAATTGTTGAAGAACTGCGCACACACACTGCTGCAGCACGGCGCAATACAGAAGGTGGGTAACAGCATACCCCACGATCCCGACGGGGTTGTCCTAACATCCACAAAATTATTGTATATTGCCCACATAGCATAGAGTTCTGATTTTGGGGGGTTGTCTTCTGTGCTCTGTGATTCTACCTCCTGTAGCATGTCTTGTCAGGTGTCAGCATTTGTGAGGGCCTCACACACATGCACACTGTGCTTGCCCATATACCCCACATAAGCCCAAAGAGAAGAGCAATGATCGCAGGTCACCCAGACACCCTATGTGACAGAGACCTCGTCATGGGTATTGTCACACAGTATCGTTTGACAACATAATCTGCACTGTGCGCCAGCATTATAGAAATTGGGGCATACCAGATATGTGTATGTGTGTCTTAGGCCCCCTCAGATCATCTGACCAATCCCAGACAAGCAGTGTGCAGACCTGGAATAGTCATATTAAACTGTGGCAATGTGCCATGTGTGAGATCTGTGTTTCTCATGACCCCACATCCAGACCGCACCCAGACATGGGGATGGCTCATGGGAGACACAGATGTAAACGTTGGTAGGTTTGGCAGGCATGACTGTTCTGCAGACTGCTCTTCTGGGATATGCGTGACATGTATATGTGTGACAGCTGGTAATGGAGAGGAACCTCACATATCACCCTCTGTCCCAGCCACAGGCACTCATCAGGCACTGCAGCGTGTGTTCATGGCAATTGCAGAAAACACAAGGGAGCTGAGGATGATCTGGGAGGAGATGCGGTCGGGGGCGCTTGGCCACATTGCGGATGCAATGGAGGACATTGTGGGGCTAATGCGGCAGCAAGCACCAGCACCAGCACCAGCACCGGCACTGGCACCTGAGGCACCAGGACAAGGTGCAGTTCCGCGGGGGGTGGTGTGCTGTGGGAGGCATGTGCGGCCACGCAGGAGGTGACTCCGGGACCAATAAACAGCTATTAACCAGTACATACGTGTGTTTTACAATGTGTGTCCCTGTGCTCCCCTTAGGTAGTGTGCAAATGCATGTTGTGTGCTACACACATGCCCCTCGATGGTGGGGTGTCTGTACTGGCAGGTATCACTGCACAGACACCATCACATGCCATCATGTTCAATCATGTATTCTCCTGCCAGCTACTACACCTTGACCACACTGTGGAATTTTACTGACTGGGGTGTATTACTCCCACCTCACCTGCAGCTGATATGCAGGTCACAACTGCTGCCCAGGCATTCTTTCTACATTCTTTCATATGCCTACATCATGGCCATGGTGGCTACTCCAAGGCACACTTCCACCCAATCCTATGCCACCCACAGACATCACAGTGGATTGCATGTGCACCCCTCTCTGTTACAGCCCAACTGCCTTCCACATTATCTGCATATTCACTGTCTCACACGTATGTGAGATATGCATCTGACTTGTCCGTCACCACTTCCCTTTGTTCCCATCCAGCACCTCACTTCTGACTTCTCCATTAGCTCCCTTATCTGGCGTTAAGGCAACTGGCCTTAGTGGGCATTAACCTGCACTCTTGGTGCCCTTAACGCTTGACATGTAGTTCATGCCTCTTAACCAGTTCCTAGCGCCCTTACTGCCGGAGCGCCTACTCCCTGCTACCGTTAACGCATGCAATTCAATATGTCCTTTCCGGCCTTTAGTAAAAGTACCCTCTAGGCTACATAATTTAGTTGCTACAATTTTTGTTGAGTGTAACCTACAATTGCAAAGTTTTCAATTCTTTATATATAGCCTGAACATATTACTACTACTACTATTTAGCATTTATATAGCGCCACGCACGCAGCGCTGTACAGAAATATAAGCAAAAAGACAGTCCCTGCTTGTCAGAGCTTACAATCTAGTCAAGACAACACAGAACAATAGACAAATCAGGAAAATAATTATGGAACAATGGAACATGGAATTATGGAACAATGGAACATGGAATTATGGAACATGGAACAATAGTTAATTTGGGATAAAGCAAAGTATGGGGTAAAACAAAGTATGGCAATTACAATTGGGGCAAAACAAGTATGGCATATAAATTGCATTCTTTTTTTCTTAGCACAACCGCCTTGCCAGAGTTCTCAATGAGAGACCCTCCCTCCTCCCCCTCTCCCTAACCAGAGCTCTGAAGTGGCTACCCCTTTTTGAATGCCTTGTAAGGAGCACCATCTCATCATTGCCTCAGGCAGCACATTCCCTTGAGCCTTTCAGCCTGGGTGGGTGCATGGCTGAAAGTTCACGTAGGATGCCAGATACCCTTTGGCCAGTTCTGCTCTTTCTCTCTCTCTCTTTCCCCTCCCTTGTCCTCCTCTGCTCCCATGGCTCACCTGTTCTCCCATGACTCCTTGATTCCCACAGCACACCAGCTACCATCCACCTCACAGCTCTTCAGCAGCCGCTCCAGCCACTACCCCAGGCACATGCCTATCCCTTGCTAGTGGGGTCTGTATGTGCAGCAATGCACACATGTGCATTCCACCCAAAAGCAGCAGATAGACAAGAATACAAGATACAGTATGCTGTACTGAGTCAGACCAAGGGTCCATCAAGCACAGTATCCCATTTCCAACAGTGGCCAATCCAGGTCACAAGATCACATTTCTGGCTCCTATATATTTAGACTATTAACTGACATCATATCATATGAAAGGGGGGGGGGGGGTGATCGGACAGAGAATGCAGCTAGAACCAGTTTATGAGCAGCCCATACATTCATCTCCAAGGAATGACTTATTCAGTGCTTGAGTGACTTTTAGCATGTGCAGTTCTGTAATGTCTGCATCCATTAAGGCTTCAGTTAATTAATGAATATTTAAATCTTTATCTTTATTAGCAGAGTTTGATAAACCGCCCATGCCGGGGCGTCAGGGCGGTGTACAATACAAAATGGATAGAGGCTACTGAAAATAAAGCATTAAATGGGTTGCTGTTGTGCTGAATACCTGATTTCCTGTTCTTGTTCTGCAGTGATAACTTGTAACCTCCCCAGGAGCCTCTAACTTGGCATGTTAATTAGCTAGCTGTTCCTCAAGCCAGTCAAGTGTCTTAAGGAAAATACGGAACTGGTGCCTGATAGCCCAAAGAGTGGCACTGGGAATAGATCTCAGTGATGATGAATGGAGAGCATTTAGAGAAGGAAAAATGCAGTGTGTGGTAACTTAAAGTTAACTTGCATATTCAAGCACAGCAACCAAAATGTTAAAACTTGACGTGCAATCTAATACTCACTTAGTTCAGGAAACACTGGCACCTTGTGGTCACTACTAGTACTGCACCCAGAATACTGATATTTTGTGGTCACTACTAATACTGCAGCCTTCTACATTCCCCCCCTCCCCCCTATAATTCCAAGGGGGGGGGGAGCTGAGCATTTTTGTAATTAGGGTTTTTTATCTGTCTTTGATATGCATAGGCATGTAGAGATGATGTGCACAGTTAGAGTCAGGTGATGGAGTCATGAAATCACAACAGGCTATATCAGAGGCAGAAGCACCAGTAGCATACGAGCATAGCAAGCAGAGAGAGTAATGTCAAAGCAAGCCATATCACTAGTGTAACAAGAGCTACTGGTTGCATCAGCATCAGCACGAGCAGAGGCAAGCCACATAAATGTTCTATCTGAAGGTGATGGTAACTGGTGACATGCAATGATGTTACAGCAGTAGGGGAGATAGAAATTGGCATTATAGTGTCAGTGATGAAGGCAACAGCAATGACCACATTGTGCTTCAGGAGCAATGTGGGGCCTGGGGGCATTGGTACTAGGTTCCCAGGAATGCACAGACCATGAATGCCAGGCAGAAATAACTTATCAAATGTGAAATAAAGATAAAGAATAAAGAAAGAATATGGAAGTATCAGAAGTGGCAGGAGAGAGGACTGGTAGTGGTGTAAGAGATGGGATTGACGGGGAAGGGGAGGGGGGAATGTTAGACTGTTAGACATCAGCTAAGGAACTGGAGGGGGTATGAAAAGGAACATTTAGAAGGGATTAGCTAGCAGAGTGAGAGAAGAAATGGACTAGGAGAAGGTTAGAGCAAAGTTGCTATCCAGTTCCAGAAATGAGACTTTAAATTAGTCCTGAATTTCTGTTAATCTCATTCTGATGCATTGTGGGACCTGCAACACTGATGCCAATGGGTAAAATCAGAAACAATAAATACCACACTGCACTGCAATGCAAATTTAAATCCAGAACTGGCAAAAAATCTCACTCCTGAAACTGGGTAACTTGGCAGCTGTTAGAGGGACTCAGTTGCTGGGAGGGTGAGAAGGGATTAACTCATATATAGAGAGCCTTGGGGATGGTGGGACTGCTCTCCTATACTGTATGATCTTTACCTCATCCCTGAGCTGAAGTAAAGATAATACACTAAAGGGGAAGTACAAAAACTGTGCCAAAATTCAGTGCAGTGTTTTACATCGGAAGCATTCTCGATTTAGCAGGTTTGTCTGCAATTTGCATGCTGAGTGTGCAGCCCTTTAGCAAGATGGTTTTACTGTGGATTTTTCCATGCTAAAACTCTTACTGAATTGAGAGTAAGGTTAGTGCAGGAAAATAAAAAGTAAACCATTGTACTGAAGCAGGGGTTCTCAACTCAGTCCTCGCTACAGACCTAGCCAGTCATGCTTTCAGGATAACCATAGTGAATATAAATGAGAAAGATTTGCATGCACTGCCTCCACTGTATGCATTTCTTTCTCATGCATATTTATTGTGGTTATCCTGAAAACCTGGCTAAGTGTGTCCTGAGGACTGGGTGGAGAATCCCACACTATTACATCGGTCCCTATGTTAGGGAAGCTGTTTCCACAGTTCCCTCAGAAGCTGAAGGAGCAAAGAAGGAACAGGGAATCTGAAGCAAGAGGAGTCTGGTACTGTAGGAAGCTATCCTGTCCCGTCATACTGAAGAGAGGAAAAAAAATCTGCCCGGGAGAAGGAGACTCAGCAGACCTCTTGCTGCATGTTTGTAATCCACGTGCCTATATTTTATTTACTCTAAAGAACTGTTTTTGCTATTTTTTCTACCACAACCAACATTTTATTTTAGCTTATTCTTCATTAAATAATTGTACTTTTTATTCAGCCAGACCTGGATGTCTTTGTGTAATTTGCAATTTAAGTGCTGCAGGGTACCACTAGCCCAAATAGTTATAAAGAGTATAATGTGGGAGTGTTTAGGTAGATGGCTTCCCCACAGGGAAATAGCATGAGAGGAGAATAAGGAAATGTGTTTCTGTCAGGCAAGACTATAAAAGCTCTAGTGTGAGAGGGAACGTTGTCTGTGCCTCTTTTCTGCTGCCAGAAGCAAGCTGAGAAAAAAAAAATCCCTGCAGCCTCGGGTCTTGTGAGTGTTGGGCCCTGAAGTACCGAACTTGTCTTGAGGGACAATGAAAAGGAGAAGATTCATCAGTCTCAGAGTTGCCAAATTGCCCAGTTCCAGGAGTGAGATTTTAAGCCAGTCCTGGATTTTTGACAATCTCATCGATGCATTGTGGACTTGCAGCACTGATTCCAATGAGTAAAATCAGCGACTACATATACCATACTACATTGTAATGTAAATCTAAAATGAGAACTGGTAAAAAAAATCTCACTTCTGGAACTGGGTAACTTGGCAACTCTGCAGACTTAGGGTTGCCAACTGGCTCTCAATTCATCTGGCAGGTAAGATCCAATGCTGGGTTTACCCCATTGCATACAGGGACTTGTAGTTCTGATATCTCTATTGCATTCGATAAAAAAAAGCAAGACTACAAATCCCTGCATGCACTGGAATAAACCCAGGACTGAATCAAGCCTATCGAGTGAATCTGGAGCCAGTTGGCAACCTGAATCAGTTTTTGCCTGCTTTGCTGCCAAGTGCTCAACAGGTAGCCTAAGACTCATGAGAGGCTGAATTCTGGGTTCTGGCCTAGTCCCTAGACAAAAGAAAAAGAAGAAGGGTTGTAATCATTTATCTCCCTTTTACTATAGGAAAAGTTGAGGAGGTGTCTAAGATCCTATGACCAGTGGTGATTGAAAGTCCACTAGGAAGACAATGTAGCCTGTATTTCTTCAACCATGGCTGCGAGAGCCTGCAAGGAAGAAGTACTTGGAATTAGGCTAGTGAAGTATTTCATTTCTGAAAATCTGCTCGAGGGCTGAAGTGACTGTACTACACAGCCAGATCTTCTTGCGGTATGGACTGCTTCGCAGGGCTGAAGAAACCGAGAGACACCCTTTGGGGTAAAAATCCATTGCTGCAGGAAGCTCAAGGAGCTTAAAGGAAGTGAGAAGAAAGTGGGAGAGTGTCTGTGCCTATTCAGTTTCCCTTGGGTTTCGAGGAAGCCAGTGATGAAGTAGAAATAAAGAGATGCACTGAGGTGTTTTGCAGGTTAGAGATGCAAGTGACTGACTGAGAGAGAAGTAAGGATCAGTCTAGGAAGGGAGACTGTGGAAAGTAGCTCCCATATGTTAAAAGATAACACAAGAATAGAGAAGAGAAGAGGTTATTTGGCAGTCTGACCCCTTAGTGGTAGTTCCAGAAGACTACCACTAGAGGCTGAAGCTGCCATTTTGAGGATAGAAGAGGTTGGGCAGGAGTATCCAGGGATCAGTCCTTACCCCCCTACTACCCACCAGGGAGACCTCCTACAGGTGCCTAGGAGATTCGAGAGTGAAGGGGGGGGTACTTTAAATGAGGGTAATGTTTTAAAGCATAGCCTCTTTAACTTGTTCATTAGCCACTTGATGATCTTGGGAAGAAAAGATAACGTCACCTCTTTCCATGAATAACACACTAGCTTGTGAGGTTTCACGCAAGCGGCATATTCATTTTGCATAAGAGTAACATAGTAAATGATGGCAGATAACAAGCAGCCTGGTCCATCTAGTCTGCCCAGTGACGTGGCTAGAATTGTATCTGCCACACCATGCAAGTTACCCTCCTCTATGCATGTTTTGCATCGCATTATTTGTTAATGTGTGTTGCATTAAAAAATCATGGGTTATTTCATTAATACACTATTCTGGGCATCTATTTTTGCATGTACAAGCCAAATCTGGATTTGATCCGATGTCGACTGGGTGTGTGAGAAATGCTTTGAAAGAGAAAGAGGGAGGACATTAACTCGCATAAAGCATTCCACCTATATTGAGCCTTGAAGCCTGTCTTCCCCCCCTCCCCCCCCCCCCTCCAGATACAGAGGATAAGGAGCACGGTTTCTCCTTTTATATCTGTAGCCCTTGGAAGCATCCTGTATAGAAAAGTACCCAGGGGTCCTGCTACATATGTGTAAGTGGAAAGTGGACATTGAGTTAAGTATTCCTTTCTCTCTCTTCATTCTTTCATGGCCCTAGAAGTGAAGGAGCCCTGCTACCCTTTACCCTTACTGTGCCCTGAAATCTTGAGAAAAGAAGTATCCAGGCATTTCACATGCTATGCTATGCTTCACCTCTTTCTTCCTTCCCGTCCAACCATGCTCGATCGATCCAAGATACTGATCTAGATTAATAACAGTAATAGAGACCACGAAATACAGCAAGGCCTGGGTTACAGAGCAGCCTCAGCTGCCAGGACTGCAACAAAGCACTATAACAACGAGAGACTACAAAAATAAACACAGAACAACTCATAGCTGGTGGGTTGATTTTTTTTTTTAATTCTCTGTTACAGCACTGCAGGTCTTCGGCCCACCAGTACGCATTTGTTTTTCTGTGATAGAAAAAGAAAATTAAAAAAGGAAAAATATTAGGAGCTGCTTGGCCGACAACAGTAGGAAAATTGATTCGCCGTTGGGACTAAGAATCTGTGGAGCGGAGCTGCGTTAACTCGACATTCCCCGAGGAGAGAGAAAGAAAAGAGAGAGGGGGTAGAGGGGGGAGGAACCCTCGTAGATGTGCAGGAAGAAAGGATGTGAAGGTACAAAGTGTGCAAAGACTGCTTTGGCCTGCTGTGTGCTTAAATGCCACTCCCCCTTGGTGACAAGCTTTGTGTGTTCCAGGATCATGAACTCATTCTGTACACTCCTCTCTGAATCACTTTTTAATAATCGTCGTAATAATAGAATAATCACAGCAATAATAATTTGTAGTTATGAAGTATTTTCCATTCATATTGGATCACAAAGTGCTTTTTGCAAACACTTTTTAGCAAGCACCAAAAGAGCAGACACCTCTGTGTGTGGGGAGAGAGGAGGGGAGGGAAGGGGGAGAGTAGTGTGCAAGTGCGTTCATGCGCAGGGGGACTCTGTGTGTGTGTGTGTGTGTGTGTGTGTGTGTGTGTGTCAGCATAATTCACACAATGATGAGGTTAGGAGACCTAGGGGTATGTTTACTAAAGAGCGTTAAGAAAGCAAGTGTGCCGTTAACGCCTGCTATCGGCACCCTTGTGCCCTTAACGCTGCAATAACGCTGCATTCACAATCATTAAAGGCTCCTGCAGCATTAAGGGAACAGGAGGTCGGTGAGTGGGTGTTGACAGTTTTGCTCTCTTACTGCCAGTTGTGCAATCGCGCGTTAGGGCTCTTTAATGCTGGGAACCCTAACACCAAGTAAAACCTCGCAAAAAGGGGGTATTTTAGAGATGAAAGAGCCAATTTCCAATGTCTGCAATGTGATCTACACACAGGGGAACAAAAGAACCACATTCCCATTGCAGTAAAATTAGACGACCTATGATCAATTGTCAGTGCTCACATGACTTGAATCAACTAATGAATGATGTCTTTAATGTTTAAAAGGGCCATATTCACTCCCTGTTCCATTATCACAATGGTGAAGACAATAGAACTGCCCGTGACTGTCAAAAAAGCAAACTTCAGAAGGGTACAAGGCATCTTCTTGGGATTCCTGTGTCTACAATTTGCAATGTTATTAAGATGTTTTCTGCTCTTGGAAATGTCAAGAACCTCCCAGGACATGGTGGGAAGAGGAAAATTAATCCAAAAAGTCTTCAAAGGTTAGTGTGAACTCCTGGAAAAACACCACATACAACATCCAAAGAGTGTAAGGCTGACCTTGAGCAATCTGGAATGGTGGTTTTACCCCATACCATACGCCACGCACTAAACAAAGACGGACTTCATGGGTGAAGGCCAAGAAGGACCCCGCTGCTCAAAGACAGATATAAAAAGGCATACCTGATCTTTGCCCAAACCCACCTTCAGAACCCACTATCTGAACTAGGAACACACTGACCCCCTCAGTAAATGTGCACACCAAAATTGCTAACCCTACAGACCTACTCAATGCATATATAGTTATAAGTTCCATGTCATAGTTTTATACATAGTTGGATGTTATATGTAATTTGAAGTTGGTTCAATGTAAACCACTTTGACCTGGTGAAAAGCGGTATAAAAGCCCTGCTAAATAAATTAAATAAATAAATAAATGTTCTGTCGGTGCCGACTGTGCACGTGGACTTCACCCAATGGATTGTACAGAAATCAAATTGACTAAATCTGTGGAAGACAACGATGTAAAAACTCGATACATCAACAAAGATAAAACCTGCAGCACACTGTGGTACAGATCACCAACTACTACTATGCAAACTCAAGTTAAAGTTGAAAAAGAGCAAGCCACTCATGAATGTAGCAAAATATGACCTTGCGAATACACTACTGGAATTTAAACCTGCCTGATTTGCTGCTTTAGATACAAATGGAAGAGTTCCAGAAGAGTTATGGGATGACATAAAGAAGGTTGTGTTGGAAGAAAGAGAGAAGGTGAAAGGTGAAAAAGCAAAAATGGTCAAAATGGATGGCTGAAGAAACTCTGAAAAATTGTCCAGAAATTTAGAGAAGCTAAAGAGAGGAGAAAGAGAAGCAATTGCAGAACTCAACAGAGATTTCCAACATGCAGCAATACAAGACAAGGGGGTATGTTTACTAAACCGTCTTAACGTCGCAGCAGTGGCGATAACGTGGCGTTAAGGCACACTAACGCTGTGAAATCCGGGTCTGAAGGGTGGAGTAAGGCTTAACAGAGGGTGGAGAGAAGGGGTCAATGGGCGGAGAGTGGGAGGGGAGAACTCCAGGCACACTAACGCTGTGAAATCCGGGTCTGAACACTAACACCAGTGAAACCCTCGCATTATGCACATTTGCAGGAAAGAGAAACCATTTCACTCAGCAATGTGCAGTAAAGGCAGGGAAACCCAGAAAAGTGATAGGTGTGAAACATGTGCAAGGCCAAAAAGGCAAATAAACATATAAAAGGACAGAACCACATCTAAAATCCCAATAACCAAGCTGGTCATTAGTGATATTAATGATAAACATAAAGTACACTACTGACAAAGCGTATAAATGAAGATATCATGTTTGGAAGGGTCTATGCTCTGTCCCCCTACAAAGTGAATGATCCCACATTGAAATAGTGCTAATAAGGGTTTCTGTCATTTAGATTGGGCAGGTTTGTTATGGCATGCACATGTGCAGCAACAGCAGAGTGGACACGTAGGAAAGGGCAACTGTACTGATGCTGTAATGGGATACGGGGGCTGCAGGCGGCACATGCTGTGGTCCAGCTGGGGCACAGTGCGGGCTAGGCAGATGCCTAGGTGGCACCTAGGAATGCAGAAACTGTAAAGCAGCAAGACAGCAACTGACGAGGGTCCAACATGGGCACGAGGGTGTGTCCCACAGTGTCACTGGGGAGATTACCCAGTAGGTACCCCCAAGGGCACATGAAATTGGCAGGCAGTGTGGGGAGGGGGGAAGCACGCAGGTCCATGTAGGCACCCCTACCCAAGAACCCACACCATAGGCAGCTGCCTAGCGGCATACTGGATGGCCTGGGACTGCGCACCACCAACACCACCGGCATAATGGCATGGCAGCATGGTGGCAGAGGGGTGCTGGTGGCGGAGGGGGCAGTGGCATCTGCCCCAGCAGACCATGGCCTAGCCCTGTTTAGGTGGGTGCCATGCACTGCAAAAGACAGGGTCTGTCGGACGAACAGTCACGGTTATCCCCAGGAAATGAAATGTCCCTGGGGCAACAGTGTGGTACAGTACACACAGCCAATGTGTTTCATGAGCAGAAGGTCACAAGTGCAGGTCCCACTGTGGCTCCTGCCAACCCTGTCCCCATATTTTACCCAGTATTAAACTATGGTAATAAAGACGGAATCTTTATTGCAGATAAAATAAACATGCCTGAAATGCCTATATTTTAACCTACAGAGCACAGACACCATAAACATGTGCCATACCTATATCAGAGTTTTCCCAACTGCAGTACTGGAGGGCCAAACATCATTGCAGGTTTCATGCTGTCCCTAATAAATATGCCTGTGCTGCATTTGTATGCGTCCCCCCCCCCATGGTATGCAAATGTATCTCATGCACATTCATTAGGGACAGCATGAAAACACGAACAGTGTTTGGCCCACCAGAACCGGAGTTGGGAACCTCTGCCCTAAAGCAGCGGCCAACAGGGGCAAACACCCACACCCACAGGCTCCCTATCCAAAGCCTCATGGAGAGTCATGCTGCTGGGCCCTGCGCCCAGCAACATCTCCCAATACTAGCACTTGCATACCTTCGCAATGCCGCCCTAAACTTGAGGATAAGTTACACATATATCAAAAGGTTGGTATGATTAATGGCAGTTAACAGTTCCTAAGTTAATCACAATTTGCTGATAGAGCTGCATCATAGCAACCTTTCTGATATCTGTGAAGTGTGTTTCAGTTTGGTTTTCTGACAGTGTTTACCCATCCGGGCAGTGACCCCAACAGAATTGCATACCATAGCCATGCCTGCACTGTGCCCAGGACTGGTGTGGTGGCCAGGGCTGCCAAAAGCCTCTATATTTGCACAATGCTGGAATAGGTGTGGTAGTCTGTGTCTGTCTATCCATGTGTTGTGGCTGCCTACACCTTACTCAGGCCCCCACTGCTTGCACTGTTTCCAGTGTTAGCCTGCCAAATGTGCATAATGAGGAGCAAGTACTGTGGGGTATGGCCCAGGACAGGGTGGCCTTGGGCAGGATTGCATCTGCATCAGGCATAGGGCAATGGCTGGGACATTTTAGTGCCAGGCCACCACCTGAACAGACAGGGTGGCCACAGCATGTCCTGCTGGGAGGGTCACTCTCACCCTGACGAGCAGTGACCACGGTCAAAAATGGCTAGGATTTCCCCCATAGTGCTAATATAGTATTCTCTCAAGGGATATTTATGGGTTCTCTTTTCTGGGGCTTCAATCACTGACTTATCTGCTTGGTGTGGGTTTGTGCTTTCAGCATCCCAGTGTGGGTTGGGTGCCACCCATCTTCTCCAGGGAACATGCACTTAATGACTATCTTGCTAGGCAGCACTGTCTGCAGTTCGCATGTGTATGGTTGGGGAACACCATGCACTGGTGCAGCGGCTTGGAGATTCACTGTGCTCGCTGCTGGAGAATGTCAGATAGTGGGGTGGGGCCTGTGGTGGGGCATCCTGAGCATTTCCAGGCCTACTGTCTGGTCTGCCATTGCCTATATGAATGCATCTACAGATCTACCATGACTGCCCGGTGTAGAGGGTGCCTGTTCCCCAGCAGAACTGGGGTTAAATGGTTCCCTCTACTGCCACCATTGCAGGGATGTAGAGTGTGGACCTGTTGGTGCGGAGATCCTGGTCCTCCCCACCCCTGAGCCCCCGAGGGCGGTTTGGGTGGTTGTCTACATAATCCGGCCTAATGGGTCCAAACACCCACTTCACTTAAATCATGTGACCATAGTCACCCACACAGGATATGCACTATTCTGGGTGCATCATAGTCCGCATAGGGCTAGATGTGACTGCGGGAAATACGGCCATGGACACAGGTGTAAATCCTAGGTGTGTCTGCACAAAAGACTACCTATCACACACTGGCAACTGATGGCGGACCTGCAGCAATAGCCTGTCCCAGCTAAGCCAGGTGCGTGCGGGTACACTGGTGCTGGGCACCCCACGTCGCCCTCAGGGTGTGAAGCACAGTACACGCACAGATGTGACGGTCTGTAAGCTACTCTCTGCCCAGTACACACTACAGTCAGTTTCCCCCCCCTACCAGGCCGAGGTGCTTTTGTGGGGGGTGGCATACCCCATCTTGTGATTACACTGGTTCAACAAATTTCTTACAAAAGTCATGTTAATGAAATAAAAATAGTCATTTCTTATCAACTTTTTATATGGCTGAGCATGAATATGAACAAGTGAAATTGCAAATCACGTTGGCTCTAGTTTTTTTGGGATATACAAGAATTAATGTTTACAATCACCGAAAGGCATGTCAATAGTCAATATACTAGGCCTTCGGTTTAACTACTGTTAAAAAAACAAAGTCATAAGACTCACTTCTCAGATTTTTTCGGTTTGTCTCTTGTACAGGGGTTCGGGAGGTTTTCTGGGGAGGGTCCAGCAGTAGTCAGACACGTTGATAGTGGACCCATACTCCTGGTAATCTTTGCTCCATCGTTGCGATATCCTGGTGAAAATGACTGCCCTTGGTTCAACACTAAACATACCACAGGTTGTCAGGAAATAAATCAAGATGGGAATCAAGGAAATGGATCTTTTAGAGACAAATTGCAGCCAAGTTTATGACGTACTGCATCCAGCATCGTCGGCTCACTAGTTCCTTGTAGTTTTGCTGCCATAACTTTCCCGAGAAAGTTTTGTTGACACTAGGCGAACAGCCGTCAATGCTTGTTTCGTCATCACCCTGCAGCACGTTGTTGAACCCGGTCATCTGTTGAAGAGCTCTCGAATCATGAGGACCCACACAAACTCTTATTTAAATCTTGCTTCGCTGATGTCGAGGGAATTTTTAATGGAGGTATCAGAAAGTTGGGCGAAATGTGCGGGTCCATGGCTTTCCACGAAGTGTTTCCATCCAAACGAGTTTGATGTGAAGGGGTGGTGAGCAGGATTTGTGTGAGCCTCAACAAGAGAGGCTGGAGTGCCTGATATTCTTTCTATCCAACTGTACATTTTGTCTGCGATTGCCACTTCCTTCTTGCAAGTAGTGCAAATCCCTTGCTCGGCTCTAATCTCCCACTCACATAAGAAAAAACATGTATTTTATAGATCCCTGCTCACGTCCAGTCCCATTACAAGGGCAACTACCTTCAAAGTCACAACAGAGGTGCCAAGCTGTATTGTTATAGTTAATGGAAGTCAGAAGTAGCTGCTTTAAAGTTAGCGTATGTCTCTTTCATGTGGACGGCATGCGTACTGGGCATCGATGAAGAAAGACGGTTTTTCCATTGGTCAAACGCACAGCCTTCAGACTCAGTTTCGAAGAGTCTATAAATAGTCTCAAATCTTGGGGGTCATGAGTGATTTTTAAGGCATTCATGAGGGGGGGGACTTTTCAATAGCGGAAACAGAATAACCAGATTACTTTCCTTTCCGACTGCGTTATAGTACACTGACTGACGTCAGATGGCTTTCAGTCAGCCGTCTGGCAGTAGTATTGCATTCCATCAGAAAATGATGCAATCAACTCTGGAGGATATGTGGCATGATGGTATTATGCAATGTGATGCAATATTACATCATTCAAGGCTTATTTGGTATGTTGTTGATTGCATATTGGATACATTTACACGGTTGAACGTCAAAAGGAACTACATGCAAATATCTTCAAAACAGAGAAGAGCCAATAAATTTTTTTTTAATGTTATATTCATGTGCAGCTCACCATGATACTAGCAGATTAGGGCGTTTTTAAAAGTCCGTAATGAGTAAAGGTTGACCATTGTGATCTGTAGACTGGCTGATCTGCATGCGGCCAGTGCATCAGGGTACGGGTGGGGAAACACTATCCTGGTAACCACAGCAGAACGAGTTTGGTGTGGTTGACCGGCAGTCCTTCTGTACCCAGCCAGGGGTTTGTTAGCAGCTATAAGAGATGTAGCCCACTGGTTACTTCACTGAATGTGGAGGAAGCAGGTCATGGATTTGATCCATGGTGGTGCTATTTGATAGGGGTTGTCCTGAGGCATTTCCTTTTTTAATTTAAATTAGTGATGCCAGTAAAAACACCCTCACCATTGTCTGTAACATTAGGGTGCCTCATAAGGCACCCTATAAAGCGCCCCATAAGGCGGCCTCTATAGGCACACCTTATAGGGAACATTAAAAGGTGCCTTGGCAGACGTGCACTTTATAATGTGCCCTCTGGAGTGCCTGTTGGGCCCCTTAGGCGGCACCTTAGGAGTTACGGCACTGTGAGGTGTGTGTTTGCTGGGGCACTAATATTTAATTTTTTTCCCCCCAAAAAAAAACTGCCTCAGACAGCACTGATTTAAAGTAAAGGGTAACTGCTCCTACAACCTTACTCATTAAGCCCACTGGGGGATCAAACTCATGACTTCTATTCAGCCGTCATTAGTATTAACCAGTGTGCTACACCTCTATTGCTGCAA